>JAODAL010005558.1:0-142310 GCA_025379985.1 Phyllomedusa bahiana | reverse complement strand
TGACTGAAATGATGTTATTCAAGTAGTAGAGGCTTGTCACGGCACCATTCACAAAGTGTAGGGCAGTTCTATTGTCTAGACCCACCTGCACCATTCACAAAGTGTAGGGCAGTTCTATTGTCTAGTCCCACCTGCCCACACTGTAAAAACACCACCACCACCACCAAAGGCTCAACTGGTGATAATAGGGGCTGATGCATAGTGCTCTCCATGACATCTACAACATCGTTGGCGGCCATCATTTCTGCTCAGAGTGAATTGCTTTTCATCACTGAACAGCACTGAGGACCACTGATCCCTCGTCCAGCGTAGACGCACCCTTGGCCCGTGCAAGACCATGATACCTGTGCCTGGTGGTGTGGTCAGGTACCCTTGTCAGTCGTCTAGCACGCAGACAATGCTTATGTAAACAGTTACAAATGGTCTGACATGGCACTTGGCTGCCTCTCACCTCCCTTAAATGTGCCAGGAGTTATGAGGCATTCATCATCCGATTCTGCAGGACATTGTTTACAATGAAGCGGTCATCAGTGTGTGATGTAGCCAAAGGACATCAACTTCTTTGCCTTTTTGTGACTCTTCCAGTCTCTCTGTATCTCTGTTACAACTTATTGATTACACTCTGGGACACTCTAATCTCAGTGGCCACTTCCGTCTGACAGCTTCCTGCTTGAAGCCTAACAATGGCGAGATACTGTTGATCAATTGTAAGGTGTTATCTTGATCTCATCATGTCAAAATGTGAACAGCATGATCAGGAGGACTGTTTAAATCCCAATTCAAATTGATCCCCTAACTGTATTGGGCGATTCAGGGGTCAAACACCTGTTGTTAATTTTGGCATGAAGCATGTTAGAAAGTTTAGTTGTGCAAAAAGTACTGAAACACTGAACAGTAAGACATGTGCATTCTAAAGTTAAGAGATGGTCTCATTTAGTGTTTTTAAGAAACATTTCGAGACATTTTATATTAATCCTTAAATTTCAATTAAAAGCCAAATATCCAAAACTTTTTGTGAGTAGTGTAGGTGCTTATGGAACATGTGGGGAACATGGTAGTAAATTATGCCAATAGTAGGTGAAATTCAGGAATTTTTATAGGAAGGGGGCATGTATTGTCATTCATGAACTGTAGGCATCTGGGGGTGATAGAATATTGTTTCTGTATCCACTAATGACTTATGGAGGAGGAAGCATCAGCTCAGACAACTTCCAGTCATGCTGCCGGCTTCTGGCTACTAATGATCCTTTCAGAACCCTTAGTCTGTTCTCGTCAGCCTTGCTTGTTTGTACAGGACACCAGTTGTTGATATAAACTGGAATTTCCCTGTGAGGCAAAGGACATTCTCATGCTTTAAGCTTTTCCTTATTTCTATACCCTCTTGTACAGCATGCTAACAACAACAGAGATGGCACTTTGCCTAAAAGTCTGCAATCCTTACTTTTCTGTACTGTAGATTTTAAGTGCTACGACTGAGGTGGCTAACATGAGTTGAGGTGAAGTTACTTTCTCGAGCGGGCAGATACTCATGGATGTAACGTTACTTTCAGGAAAATAATAAAGTGGGGATGATCTGCTCTTCTTTGTCACTGAGGCAAAAAGTTAAAGGGGTGTTCTCACTACAATGATTAGCTTTTAACATGTAGGGACAGGTAATTGGAGACTTTTTCTAAATACATTGCTTTGTTGATTTTTCTTTGATGAGGAGATAAAGAAGTTTACTGACCATCTCTCCCCACCTTTCCCTGTTCTCTCTTATCTTTCATTGCTCTAAGCTGTCATCACTCACACAGTCTGTCCAAGGTGAGTCACCTCCTGCAGAGTCTTATCTCTAGTAATGAACTTTGAAAGTCTCTAATTTAGCTAACAAAACAATCTTTAGAGCTCTGTAACTTAAGTAATACACTTTAAAAATCTCATGCACTCATGTCAGGGTAACAGCAATACCTTGCAACAGCAGAGCTGATATGCCACTTTCTTCTATAGACCCGCCCACAGCTTGAACAGTATGTGTGATGTTTAAAGCTGCCTATGGCTCGGTGAAACTGCATGGTGAGAAAAACCAAGGGCTTGTTATACAGAGGCAAGTATGGATGTGAATGTGCCCCCCATGGTGAGCAAGTCCTTGACACATTTAAGGGGAATGACAGGCAGCACGAAAGAGCTGCAGTTACTAGCTCCTAACAATGTGGGTTTTACATTAAAATGCTGTATCGTTTCAGGGTAAAACACCTAGGGCGACATGTATGATCATCGGCGCGTCGGAGCCCCCGTTTTCACGTTTTTTTCCTTGAAAGCTGCGCCTGATTTATGTCAGTGGCCAAAGTGCGCTCATACATGCGGTGTAAAGTTCCCTGCACCTCGTCAGTGTGTGAGGCGCAGTGCGGGACTTAGGCGCAGAAGGAATGCGCCTAACATGTATTACGATTCGAGACAGGCTGGAAATCAGGGAAAAATAATTAAGCATGTTAGTGAATAGCAAAAAGAGTGGTCTTTACAATTAATTAATGAATACAGAGATATATCAAAGTTGAATAAAATCGTTTTCAATGTATAGAAAAAGTTGATCATTTAAAATGAAAGCATATATATATACGATCTGAAAAGAAAGAAATATCAGCTAGAAAAGGTCTTAAAAAAAGGGAGAGAATTCCACTAATTTTACATTAAAGAAGCCAATGCTGATGTTGTACAGATGTTAATTTTTGGCTTTTTTTTTTATAAAAAATTTACCGTATATACTCGAGTATAAGCCGAGTCTTTCAGCATAAAAAATGTGCTTATACTCGAGTCACTGTCGGCGCTCGGGCGCTGCGATGGCCCATGCGCCGACAGGGACGCTTCAGTTATATGCGGCTCCACAGGGAGCGCATATAACTGAATCCCGAGTCAGCTAACCGCGTCCGGGCGCTGCGGTGGCCCATGCGCTGTCAGCTATCTCTTCCCCTGCATGTGACTCCTCCGGAGCGCATGCAGGAGAAGAGATACCCACTGTGGGGCAGAGAGCAAGCAGGGGACTCCGGGGGGGCTGCAAACTCGCGGCCGTCCGGAGTTTCCGGCACAAGCAGCGTGTGTCATCACGCTGCGTGCGCGGCCTGATGACGTCACCCGCCTGTGCCAAGAAGACCGAGGAGCGCGCCCGGGAGACGGAGCAGCAGAGATCGAGGTAAGTGGTTGTTTTTTGTTTTAAAACGATGCCTATACCTGCCTATACCTGCCTAGTACTACCTATACCCTGCCTATACCTGCCTAGTACTATCTATACCTGTCTATACCTGCCTAGTACTGCCTATACCTGCCCTATACCTGCCTAGTACTATCTATACCTGCCTATACCCTGCCTAGTACTGCCTATAGCCTGCCTATACCTGTCTAGGGGACCTATACCTGCCTATAGCCTGTCTAGGGGGACCTATGCCAGCCTATGAACTGCATATACCTGCCTATAGCCTGTCTAGGGGAACCTATGCCTGCCTATACCTGCCTATAGCCTGCCTAGGCGACCTATACCTGCCTATAGCATGCCTAGGGGACCTATACCTGCCTATACCAGCCTATAATGACCTATACCTGCCTATACCCTGCCTATGAGTACCTATAACTGCCTATGGGGGCATTTGCCTGCCTATAGCCTGCCTAGGGGGACATAAAGCTGCCTAAACCAGCCTATGGGATACATTAAACTGCCTATCCATGCCTATAACCTGCCTATGGGAGACATTAAACTGCCTATACCAGCCTATATCTGCCTATGGGGGACATTAAACTGCCTATGGGAGACATTAAACTGCCTATACCCGCCTATATCTGCCTATGGGGACATGAAACTGCCTAACCAGCCATATCTGCCTATGGGGACATTAAACTCCCTATCCCAAAGCCTATATCTGCCTATGCGGGACATTAAACTGCCTATGTAATTTTATTGGTAATCTATTTTTATTTTAAAATTCACCAGTAGCCGCTGCGTTTTCCACCCTAGGCTTATACTCGAGTCAATAAGCTTTCCCGGTTTTTGTGGCAAAAGTAGGTGCCTCGGCTTATACTCGGGTCGGCTTATACTCGAGTATAAACGGTAGATGTATTTTTTCTTCTTTCACCTTTTATTCTATTTAATATCTACAGCAAGAGCCAGCACAGCACAGGTCTTGCTGGGACCTGTGGTCCTCCAAGCGGGATTTTTATGTTCCCAGGGCTTAGTTCTGGGCGTATTTATGGACGTATTTATGTCCGCAAAAACATCACCAACTCAGCCTAAACTAATTAACAATTAGCTTAGAATTGCTACCAATGGGAAATCCGGACATATTTACGAAAGTGGCGAAGCTTGCGCCTAACAGCGCATCCCTGCGTCTGACAGTGGAATCGGCACGGTGAGGTATAGTATACGCCTGAAATCAGGCGCAATTCCCAATCATACATGTCGCCCCTAGTGAAGTTGGGCCTGGTATGGGAGAAGCCAACATGAAAGATGACTCTTATGTGCAGCTTCTCTCCACTGCCTGAGCTAAACTGACATCTCTCTCCCAATAAGAAAACATAGGAGAAAGCCAGCTGTCTTACCCTGAAACGCCACTGCATTTCAGGGTAAGAACCACATGATTAGGACCTATCAGCCAGTGTCGGACTGGGGTGCCTAGGGCCCACCAGAGGAGTTTATTTTAGGGGCCCACTTTGCCTTGCTGTCTCTGCTACCTATGCTGTTACCCTGCCCTGTCTCACTTCAACTTAAACAGATCAATGTGATGACATAATCACACTAATCTGTAATCAAGATGGAGCGTTGGGGCTTCTGAGTCTCTCTCAACTAATTGCAGCAGGACACTGGTGGTGAACATAAAAGGTCTAAAGATATATGTCCCTCCCGGACCCCGAACTATACATTTTATGTAGATAAAAATATATCAAAGGCTATAACACAAAGTACTGAGTATAAAACCACTAAATAATGGTCGTAGAGCTACCCAATGACACTGCTACATAAAACCAGAATCCCAACACTATTATTACCAATAATTAAGACCAAATACTGCCACAACATGATCACATATCACCAGCACATAGTGACTGAATAATACTACCACACCATGAACACATATCCCGACCACATAGTTTCTGAATAATACGCCACACCATGACTACATATCACCACCACATAGTGACTGAATAATACCGCAAGATCATGACCACATATCACCACCACATAGTGATTGAATAATACGACATACCACATACACCCCCGACCAACCCATACACCCACATAGTGAATGAATAATACCAAAAAAGAACTCAATTGACCACAATGTCAACACCACATAGTGACTGAATAATACTGCCACGTATCACCACCACAAAGTGACTGAATAATGCCACCACATCATTACCTCATATCACCCCCACATAGTGAATGAATAATACCACAACACCACGACCACATACCACCACATAGTGACTGAATAATGCCGCCACATATCACCAACACAAAGTGACTGAATAATGCCACCACACCATGACCTCATATCACCCCACATAATGACTGAAAAATACCACCACACTGTATATAACCACACCATGACCACATATCACCACCACATAGTGACTGAATAATACCACCACACCATTACTGAATATAAACCATTACACTTTGCACACATATAAGTGATTACAGTTCAGGTACATTTAGTGACTCACAGGTGAAGTTTCTCCGATGAGTCGTTAACGTTCTCATTTCTTCTCCATTCGGTCCACACCTTCATGCGGACTTCTACCGGCCAACACTTTTCCCTGCAGATATGGACACAAATATCTTAGAATCCTCACTTTTCCAGCAATTTCTTACTTAGGAGTATATAAGTCCCCTCAGTTAGGTAGGTGTATAGGTCCCCTCAATTAGGCAGGTATATAGATATATGTCCCCTCTGTCAGGCAGGTATATGTATATATATATATATATATATATATATATAATATATATATATATATATATATATATATGTATATATGTCACCTAAGGCAAGCAGGTTTATAGATATAGGTCCCCACAGGCAGTATATAGATATAGGACCCTACAGGCAGTATATAGATGTAGGTCCCTACAGGCAGTATACATAGGTCCCCACAGGCAGTATATAGATATAGGTCCCCACAGGCAGTATACATAGGTCCCCACAGGCAGTATATAGATATAGGTCCCCACAGGCAGTATACATAGGTACCCACAGGCAGTATATAAATCTAGGTCCCCACAGGCATTATACATAAGTCCCCGCAGGCAGTATATATAGGTCCCCACAGGCAGTATACATAGGTCCCCACAGGAAGTATATATGGCACCCCACAGGCAGTATACATAGGTTCCCACAGGCATTATATAGCTATAGGTCCCCACAGGCAGTAAACATAGGTCCCCACAGGCAGAATATAGATATAGGTCCCCGCAGACAGCAGACAGTGTATAGATATAGGTTCCCACAGGAAGTATATAGATATATGTCCACCAATAAAAATAATAACACTAATACTTACCTTACTTCTTTCCCAGCCGATCACGTTCCTCCTCTGCCCAACACGCTCCTCTGGGAGTTCCTCGCTCGCCCAGCCTATGGCGGGGCCACGGCGAGTCCTCAATGCTACGGGGCCACAGTGGGCCCCGCTATGTCGGACCCGGGCATACCGGAGGATCCACTGACCCTCTGGTGAGCCAGTCCAACACTGCTGGTAACATATAGCTTTAAGTGTAGAATGTTGCTCAAGTTTGGTGATTTTATCCTAGGCAGTTCAAGGTGTTCCACTCACTTTTGACCCAAAGTTTTCTTAAAGCTTTCATAGGAATTGATGTAATTTAGTGAAATTTGACACAAACACACTTTGGCCCAGATGAGGAAATTATAGCAAGTATTAGAAGTGTTTGCCAATAGCATTCATGCATGTGCAAAGTGAAGGCCAGCTGTTCATCATTCTAGTCAGCAGGTGTTCCCACTTCTGACTGTGATGCCCACGTTCAACATATCTATATGATACCATTTGATATGACCCAGTACACAGTTAAACTGCATATTTTTTTGTAGAGATGTACTGGAAAACTAAGTCAATAAAGATGTACCAAAGAATATATTCAGCAGTTTAGAGGTTGCAATACATCAGCAAAAGTAACAATTCAGTATCTTGTAAAAAATCTGGAAAGCACTGAAACATTACTAAATGTCCACAAGAAGCTGTCCAGAAGCAAGGTGGAAAGCAGACTACTGGCCTCCATGTAGAAGTTCATGCAGAAACTGTCACAGGAGATAGAAGATTCCTCGAGCACATGTCAGAAAGATGAAAAAAGAAAAGTCAACTTGCATGTATGTCCTGCTACTGTTATTTAAGAACTGAGAGCCCTTGACCAATAGAAGTGAGTCTTTTACTGTAATTGGTTCCAGACATTTGTCTATGGAAATATACACATCATGGATCACACGTGGTTTACCAGTGCAGCATGGTTTCATCCAATGTCAGACTTAGGTGCCAGTAAAAATTATTTTGGGGTCAACCAGTGGAGCTGATTCTTGGGGTCAAACAGTGGAGTTAATTCTTGAGGTAAAACAGTAGAGTTGATTCTTGGGGCCCACCAGTAGAATTGATTCTTGGGACCCACCAGTAGAGGTGATTCTTGAGATCCATCCTACACCTACTGCCTTTCTTTTATTGCCTTTCTCCCTGAAAAGCAGCCCCAGCGTGTTATGCAAAAGGGCCCAACATGTCCAAGGGCTCACCGGTGGGCTCCTTGTGGGCCAGTCCAATCTTGGTTTCATCTGAATGGTCACAACAATTCCCATAATACCCTTATTTGGGCAGAACAAAATCCTCATGAACTACATAAGAAACCTCTACATGCTAAAAATGCTAGGGGTGGTGAGTTTTGTTGATGATCATATCTTCTACACAGTACTGGTTACTTTCAAAAAGATGGTGCCACCTGCCACACCTCCAGTGCCACTGTGGTTGACATTGTTTCATTCTTGATTATGGTGTCAACCTCCAAAGGACTTTGAAAACTAAGATAACCTGGCCTTCCCATGTGTCACGGATGCCCAATGATCATCCCGGATCGCGGGCGCATCCATGCCCTGCTGCCGAGCGGCGCCGCAACCCGGATTTCGGGTCATGGGCGCGCTCATTCCTCTGCCCGTTCCCCCGTGGACTTACCAGGCCACGCTCCTGCTGCAGCTTCTGTCCTGCTGCGCGCATGGCCCCGCTCCCTAGGGCGCGCGCTGGCAGTGTTATATTTAAAGGGCCAGCGCACTGGTAATTGGCTATTGCCGGTCGCTGCCCCTATTTAAGCCAGCCTCTTCCTGGCTACCCTGCCGGATCTTTAGTGCCCTTTGCCTATAGAGAAAACGTTTCCGAAGCCTTGTTCTGATTAACTGTGTACTGTACCATTTGCCTCCGTCCCTTGACCACGAATCTTGCCGCCTGCCCTGACCTTCCTGCCTGTCCACGACCACGAACCATTTCCACCTGTCCTGACCTTCTGCCTGTCCCCGACTACGAGCCTGCCTTCCGATTTTGTACCACGCTACACCTCGGCTGTCTCCGCAAGCAAGTCACATCAGAGGTAGCGACCTGGTAGACTCCCGCCGCAGCAAGTCCATTCCGCTTTGCGGCGGGCTCTGGTGAAAACCGGGACCTACTTAGATTCCGCTCCCTGGCGTGGCTTACGCCATCGCTTGCGGTGGTCCAGAGGATCCACTACCTCCAACCGTGACAGTAAGATCCGGCCATGGATCCCGCCAAGGTGCCTCTACCGAGCGTCTCTAACATCCCCACCATCGTGACCTAGCAGTCGAAGCAGATCGCGCAGCAGCTTAACCAGCTGTCTACTATGATGCAGCAGCTCCTCACCACTCAGCAGCAGCAGTCGGCTGCGGTGGCCCCTCCCGTGGCAGTTGCTCCGGGGTTGTCTGCCAGTCCTAAACTCCGGTTGTCCATGCCGACAAAGTTTGATGGGGACCCAAAGGCCTGCAGGGGCTTCATCAACCAGTGCTCCCTCCACGTGGAACTTATGACTGGTCAGTTCCCGTTGGAAAGGTCCAAGGGGGCCTTCGTGGTCAGTCTCCTCTCTGGAAAAGCCCTATGAATATAGAGAAAGCGTTCCTGAAGCCTTCAAGTGGGGGCACATCATAAGGAGAGACTTACGTTTTTCGTATTACCCCGGTCTTCCTCGTCCATCCTTCTGGGTCTTCCGGTGCTCAACTGGCAGACAGGCGAAGTCTTGCGTTGAGGGCCAGAATGTCGGTCTCGCTGTTTGGTGGCACCTCGCCCAGTGCTTACCAATTCTCCAGTACCATCTAAGCCTCTCGCGGGTCTTCCCGCGCCGTATCAAGAGTATGCTGACGTCTTCTCTGAGAAGCAAGCAAAGACCTTGCCTCTACATCGCCCCTCTGACTGCCCTATTGACCGCCTACATCAAGGAGAATCTCCAGAAGGGGTTTATTCGTAAGTCCTCCTCTCCGGCTGGTGCCGGGTTCTTTTTCGTAACGAAGAAGGATGGATCCCTACGTCCATGTATCGATTACCGCGGTCTCAACAAGATCACCATAAAGAATCGATACCCCTTGCCGTTGATTACCGAGCTTTTTGACCGGCTCCGTGGAGCCAAGATTTTCTCCAAACTGGACCTACCAGGAGTCTACAATCTGATTCGGATTCGTGAAGGAGACGAATGGAAGACGGCCTTCAATACTCGAGATGGGCACTTCGAGTACCTGGTCATGCCCTTCAGACTCTGTAATGCCCCTGCAGTCTTCCAGGAGTTTGTCAACGACATCTTCAGAGACCTCCTGTACACCTGTGTGGTCGTCTATCTGGATGACATCCTGATCTTTTCACCTGATCCAGAATCCCACCAGGCCCATGTGCGACAAGTTCTCAGGCATTTACGTGCTAACCGTCTGTATGCCAAGCTCGAGAAGTGCCTCTTTCACAAGACAAGTCTGCTCTTTCTCGGCTACATTATTTCGGACCAGGGTCTGCAGATGGATCCCATGAAACTGTCTGCCGTCTTACAGTGGCCATGACCCGTGGGCCTCCGTGCCATACAGAGATTTCTGGGCTTCGCCAACTACTATAGGCAGTTCATACCACATTTTTCCTCGCTGGTGTCGCCTATAGTGGCGTTAACCAAGAAGAATAGTAATCCCAAGCTGTGGCCACCAGCGGCAGAAGAAGCCTTTTCTAAATTGAAGTCTGCTTTCGCTTCTGCACCTGTACTCTCCCGGCCAGACACAGAGAAACCATTTTTTTTAGAGGTCAACGCCTCCTCGGTGGGGGTCGGGGCTGTGCTCACCCAAAAAGGGCCCAAAGGCAAGACCCTCACATGCAGGTTCTTCTCTAAAACCTTTTCTGCCTCAGAGAGAAGCTACTCCATTGGCGACCGGGAATTACTGGCCATCAAGCTGGCTCTGGAGGAATGGCGCTATCTCTTGGAGGGTGCTCGTCACTCAACATCTACACTGACCACAACGTCTTAATCCTCGCCAAGCCCGCTGGTCCCTCTTCTTTTCCCGGTTAATTTTTCTGATCCATTTCCACCCAGCGGAGAAGAATGTCCAGGCCGATGCCCTCTCCTGTGCCTCTGATGTGACTGGGGACAAAACCCACTCCCTGGCACATCATTCCCCCAGAACGGCTAATCTCTGCTGTGCCCGTTGACCTTCAATGAATTCCTCCCGGTAAGACTTACGTACGCTCAGGGTCTACGGAAGAGGATACTGTCTTGAGGTCATTTCTCTCATGTGGCTGGGCACCCAGGGGTGCAGAAATCTTGCTCTCTTATCTCCCGTTTTTATTGGTGGCATGGCCTGGCCCGAGATGTTAGAGAGTTCGTGGAATATATTTCTCTTCGGTCTACCATCCTCAGTCTAATGGGCAAGGGGAGAGGGTTAATCAGACTCTGGGTTGCTATCTGCTTTAGCTCGTAGCAAGATACAAGCTGACACAAAGCGAAGACCTTCTCCCATATTCTCTCCTGCTGACAAGGTGTGGCTGTCGGCGAAGTATATCCGCCTTTAAGATCCCCGGCAATAAGCTTGGCCCCTGGTTCTTGGGTCCGTTTGAGGTGCTGAAGCGCATAAACCCAGTGGCCTACAAGCTCCGCCTTCCTCCAACTATGCGGGTCCCGAACTCCTTCCATGTCTCTCTTCTGAAGCCGGTCATCCTAAATCGTTTTTCTCGGAAAGTTGCTCCTCCCACTCCTGAGGCTGACGCCACCAATGTCTTTACTGTAAAGGAGATTCTGGATATGAAAACGGTCAGAGGGAAGCGTCTTTTTCTCATTGACTGGAAGGGGTTCGGGCCCGAAGAAAGGTCCTGGGAACCAGAAGACAATATTTTGGACCATAATGTTATCCGGAGATTCCTTCAGGCCAGAAAGAGGGGGAGGCCAAAGCGGGGGGTACTGTCACGGATGCCCCTGCGACCCTCATCCTGGGTGCATCCGTGCCCCGCTGCCGAGCGGTGCCGCGACCCGCATACCGGGTCGGGGGCACGCTCATTCCTCTGCCCATTCCCCCGTGGACTTACCCGGCCACGCTCCTTCTGCAGCTCTTGTCCTGCGGCACGCGCGGCCCTGCTCCCTCCCGGCAGTGTTAAATTTAAAGGGCCAGTGCACCATTAATTGGCTATTGCCGGTCGCTGCCCCTATTTAAGCCTGCCTCTTCCTGGCTGCTCTGCCAGATCTTTAGTGCCCTTTGCCTATAGAGAAAGCGTTCCTGAAGCCTTGTTCTGATTAACCGTGTACCGTACCGTTTGCCTCCGTCCCTTGACCACGAATCTTGCCGCCTGCCCTGACCTTCCTGCCTGTTCATGACCACGAACCATTGCCGCCTGTCCTGACCTTCTGCCTGTTCCCGACTACGAGCCTGCCTTCCGATTTTGTACCACGCTACATCTCAGCTACCTCCGCAAGAAAGTCACGTCAGAGGTAGCGACCTGGTAGACTCCCGCCGCAGCAAGTCCATCCCGCTTTGCGGCGGGCTCTGGTGAAAACCGGGACCTGCTTAGATTCCACTCCCTGGCGTGGCTTATGCCATCACTTGCGGTGGTCCAGAGGATCTACTACCTCCAACCGTGACAGTAAGATCCGGCCATGGATCCCGCCAAGATGCCACTACCTCCAACCGTGACACCATGAAGCATCCTAAGAGGGAAAGTATACCGCAACAAGCCACAGACTCTTATATCACTAAGAAAAACATTTTGCAAATGTGGTATACCTATAGTTGTAGCCACTGTGAGTATTATTATTGCCATACCATTTACATTTTTTCGTTTATATGCAATATTGCTTTATTATCGAATGATATGTGGATCTCCCATGATACACATTGGATTTCACATATATGGTGCTGTGTATAGACCTTCTTTAAAGTGGTTTTGCTTGTATTATTTGTGCAGCCTTTGATTCTTTTTTTTGTATGACTCCAATAAAATTAAATGTTTTTGAAATTGTAGACTTTAGGGGTTGACATGTACTGTATGATCGGGGCTGCACCAGTAGTCTGGCTTCTTTTCAGCCCAAAAACTGGTGCAGCTCCATTTACTATATTATTAATCAGGCACACTCCATATCAGAGCGCCGTGGCACTTTATAGTGCGCCTGAGGGGTGTGCTGGAGGCATGTCGCACTACAACTGTACGAAACTACACATGTATGCTTTTTATCGGCAAATCCAGGCGCATTACTGCTGGAAAGGGTAGACCACTTTAAAAGTGGCTTACCTGAGCCAGAAGTGTCGCTTTGTAGCTAGACAGCGCAAAATCTATGACACGCAGTAGAACAGGTTTGTAGATTCATGCGCATTCAGGCGCCTGGGTGCCAAAAATCTCACTTGTCGCTCTATATGTGCACCCTTTCTTTGTGCCCTGTTTAGTATCATTGTTGTATCTTTATTTGCACATTAGCAGCACCCACTTTCTATATAAATAGAGCTAGTCTCTTTTTTGTTGCATATTTCATTTATTGATATAAATTAATTTTGGGCCAATAGAGGGTATAACACCCTGTAAATACGCAATGTGTGAACTCCACACAACACTGTTTTATGTGTACCAGAGACTTTAAGCCATTGCAATGAATATGTTATTTTGGGAATCAGTGTTGGTGTAATACATCACTAGAAATATTACTGTAATGGGGAAGCCTGATGACAGAAAAAGTTCTCTAGTGGCTTTCAAATGCATACCAATGAAATTTATTGATATACTGAAATCCTGAATAAAGGATGGATGGCCTGAAGTCACTCCCTCTTGTGTGGTCCTGGAGCTTCTACTATATAAGCTGTGATGTTCACACACAAGCTTCAGCGGCAACGAGCCTGTCTCTGTGTGTCAGTGATGTGTATGAAGGGGTTTGCTGTCTGGCTCAGTTCAATAGCTAAACAATCTCCTTTTGGTCCTTTTCCTCAGCTTTGACTGAGAAAGGGGTTGGGTTAGCTAATGGACTGAGCCAGGCAGCAATTTGGGGGCAGCTGTCTGCTACTATAGCCTGTGACAGAATATCACAGGTTATATAGCACAAGCTCCACTTTTGAAAACCACTAAAAAACTTTTTCTTTTATCAGACCACCCTTTTAACTTTCTGCTCTTGATGATATAGTCATAGAAACTGATAACAATGAGTTTCTTATACGAAGGTCCCTCAAGTTACAATAGCCTCCCAATGCAATATTTTAAGCATATAATGATCTTCCTCTGGAAAATGTATGTTTAAACCACACTTGACATGCAATTTCCCAGACACGGATCCAATTAATGATCATGTATATTTTACTTGTAACACCTCTGTATGCAGTGATTGGAGGTCTAGTAGCACCTCTCTACAGTACAATGTGGTACCACATGTTCTGTACTGCCTTACATGTGCCAGGATGTGCAGATCTTTTATAGGCACAGTGAGGGCAATCCCCATTTTTTCTATTTTCTGACATGTAGGCTACCATGGATTAATTCCCTGAGCGCTATAGACCAGTTCTAAATCACATTAAGGTCAGCCAAAGAATGCGCCAGAATGTATAAATCTGTTCTGCTGCAGGTCATACATACAGGCGCAGTCAAGTGCCAATACGACAACTCTGGCTCAGTCACCACCTTTAACTTGGTCCTGGCTGTTTCTAACAGTTCTGCACGCAAAGTTCTGGGCAATCCAAGAATCATAAATGTGTCTAATTCTATGAAAGTGTGCGACCCCCAGAATGGCCCCAAACTTTGGCACGCTAAAAGTGTACTTTGTTACATTTCAAAGAGGACTTATCCGCCAAAGTTAGGAGTACACCTGCTTTTCATTACATTCTTTTTGGCTCAAAGTACACCAGAAAACTGACGGAGCCCCATTCATACATGTTGCCCGTTATATATAAAGTACATGACCCCAAGAAGTTCCTATCCTCAATACAGAAAGTGATTTCCAGATTATAGCAGCTCTTCCTGACTGTTTTATGGAAAGACTTGCTTTATCTGTATTAGTTATCTGCTTATTGTTCTTTAATCTTCATCTTACATTATGTTGGGACCACGGAACAGATTACCTATTTTCTATAGTTATGGTTTTAACACACCATAGTGTCAACATACAATGGTTTCAACATACATATGGCTTTCCCAAAATCGATTAATATTGTAAGTTGAGGAATCACTGTATAATATTGATCACTAACCACAGAAGCAGAGTGTTGGTGTTCATGAGAGGATGACATAGTAGCATCTGGTGGTTTATTTAAAGGTAATATATCATGAGTTTTAGAAGAACTCAAATTTTCATATCCAAATAATCTTAGACAAGAAGTTATAAAAAGAGAATAAAACCACCTTGAGCAAGAAGTCCACCATAATACATATATATATATATATATATATATATATATATATATACTGTACATACGGTATCTAAAAAATATAGTACAATAGTACAATTCAAGAGTACACATTTATACACTAGTATTATGGCTGCACGCACCACACAGTGAACAAAAGGCATTTATATGGATTTTTAAGCCGTGTGAGTTACGGTGGGGGAGCACTAGTGATGTAAAATGAGGGTGGGCGGGTGGGGGGGGTGGAAGAGGACAGAGTTTAATGACAGAATTCCATTCTTTGCATTTGAAGGATGTAAAAACTAACTTTTTAAATCATTAGGACATGTACATGAACTAACAATTGGGTACCCAGCGTGTCATTTTTGGCCAATTGTGGCTCCTTGGCCGCAGGTTGTGCACCCCTGCATTAACCTATACAATATGTGACAATTGTTTATTTTAAAGTATATAGAGGTACAGAAATAGGTTTCTTCCTGTCCTCATGATCATTATGTATCTGAAGAAAAATTAAACAACATAACTTGGAGACATTTTCCTAAATTCCTATCGTAAAAGATGGCCTCTCAAGAATGTGTTATGTGGCATGATGAATCATGCAGCAGTAGTAGCCCCCGCTCATCAGTCATTTGTTGAGTATTTCACCTGCTACCAGTCTGAGATCAGTCACTGCAAGCTAGCAAGGTCACTATTTTTAAGAGGGATCAAACACAATCCAGTCATGGGGCTCTCCATAAAAGGGCTTCTTTGAGGTTGATGTAAACGCATTTCACTTTTTGTTCTCAGTTAAATTCTCTTGAACAAGGAACTCTGAGAACAGTGATGTGAACATGTCTTGGAGGATCGCCAAGCCAGGCTGCATAGACTTTTCACAGGACCTCTCGATGCACTGCTAACCCACAGCCAGCTTCAATTGCTGCTTGTGTTTCACTGCCTTCAAGGGCTTTCTGCCTCCCACCCTAAAGGCCACCTCAGTGTCTCAGGGCTGTCTGCACAACAGCAGAGCTTGACATTGCCAAACCAGCTGTCTGCTAGAAAGATACAGGGGTGAAATGATACGCAGCTATGAAGACAGCACTCTTTATGGATGAATTCATTCACATACTGTGTTACAGTAGATATCAGTAAAGTATATCTTATACTATCTTGTTGTGTTACAAGAAAACATAAATATAAAATACAATTTATCTAACATTTCAGAACAGTAACAAGAGTCATTCGGACATCTGCCATTTCTTACTGTGAATACTTATTATTAAAGTGCAGTATGACCCTCAAAAGACCCATTATGAACTTTTACTTTATAGTTGCAAAGTGGTTTTAAAATCAAACACTGTACAATAGACATGTAATGTAAGTACTGGGGCCACCCACAGTACAACATGACAATGTGACATTTTTAATACCCAAAGTATTATGTTATCACAATGACCAGTTTGTATTTGTATTTAGCAATATTTATTTAATTATTTATTGTAATAACTATATAAGAAATCTTTGTTATGTTTTAACCCAATTCCCAAAAAGTTGGGATGGAAATCTTTTGAATGTATAGTTTATTCCCAACCAAACATATAACACATATCAGAAATTAAAAATAAGACATTTTTCCATTTCAATTTAAAAAATGTACTTAGAGATTGATGGCAGTTACAAAGCTCAAAAAAGATGGGACAGGGTTAACAAAAGGCTGGAAAAGGAAGTGGTACTAATGAAAAACAGCTGAAGGGTCAATTTTCACCTAAGTCACAGGACCCTGTATAAAAAGAGCATGTTCGAGAGGCAAAGTTTCTCAGAAGCAAAGAAGTTTTTTTTTTATCTATCAGTCTTCAGGCTGCACTGCATTAGAAACAGGTATAAATCGGGTATGAAAAGTTCTGCTTGAGTTTAGAAGTAATGAAGACCAATCAGAAAGGGGATAAAAATCATATATAGATATATCCCCCCACTACACCATGGAAATAGAAAGCAAAAAACAAAAAGAGGTGTAGAATAAAACATAACTTTTAATCAATCAATTAATCAATCAATTAATCAATCAATTAAAAGTTATGTTTTATTCAACACCTCTTTTGGTTTTTGGTTTGAGATTGGAAATACTTCCAGAGATCATTGCTTGTGACCACACAGTGTGTCATGCAATGCACAATTGCAAGTTAACCATGTCCTGCAAATTCAAGAGCAGAGGGACCATCCAGCCTGTTATTAGCGCACACAAGTACAAAAATCCTCCTTCTTTTGAAGGGCATAGTGTCTATTTAGTCCCGCCATTGTCCCAATTACCATCTTGAAAAGCACTATCAATGCTGAACAGTATATAGAGGTTTTAGAACAACATATGCTCCAATCCAGACAACATCTCTTTCAGGTGAAGGCTTTGCATATTTCAGGAATACAATGCTAAAAGATATACTGCATCTATTACAAAAGCATGGCTTTGCAGGTGCTAAACTGGCCTGCCCACAGTCCAAACAATATGCCAATAGAAACTATTTTGCTGCATTTTGAAAAGGAAAATCTGGCAAAGATGACCTAGATTAAGAAATACATGCACAAATTTGTGCTCTTTATGGATTTACATTTGTACATTTCAAAAAAGCATTTTTCACTGTTTTTCTTAAGTAATACATATGTATACATTTTACACAACTCAGAGGGGAGTAGGCACAGAGCGTGAGTGCAGGCAGCCAATCATAGCACAGGGGGCATGTCCTAACCAGGGCTGAACTAAATATCAGGCAGCCAATCACAGCAAAATGGGCATAGCCAGACCCCAGGTTTCAGATTTACAGATTAGCTAATAGCTGCTATACTAAATGATGTAGGTAATACAAACCAATTGCAAAAGCGCTTATTTTCACTGCCCCATCATTACAGACATGATTATATCTGTAATGATATATATCCTTAAAGGAGTTTTCTCGCTACAAAAATCATATCTGTAATAATGGGACAGTAAAATTAACCACTTTTGAAATTGGTTTGTATTACCTAAGTCATTTAGTAAAGCAGCTATTAGCAATTTTTTAAATTTCTAGATATAAATATGAAACCTGGATCTGGCCACGCCCATTTTTATGTGATTGGCTGCCTGATATTTAGTTCAGCCCCGTTTGGGACACGCCTCCTGTTCTATGATTGGCTGCCTGCACTCTCTGTGTCTACTCCCCACTGAGTTGTATAAAATGAAACTGAAACTGGCTTCCCCAGTTTTCTGGGCTAGCTTCTGTCTGTGTCTGTGTAATCAAAGCTGCTGAGCTTTCTCTAATGCTCCTCTACAACCAGTGAATAGCACTAAAAGTTAAGAATACCGAGTCTCTAGCTGTTATATTAATTCTCCCCCAAATAACACAGCCTTATACACTCTGCTTCCCCCACTTCCTGCCTGATAACAGAGGGGGGAGCAGAGTACATTTCACACATTTGTTTCATCATTTCATATCTATAACTGTTTACATCAATACGGGTGTTTAGTTACAAAGATTGTTTGTGGAGGGAGGTAACAGCTCTGCAGGCATGAGAACTGACCACTGCAGGAGGTCTGCAGAGCTGTGACATCTTCTTCCACTGCTCACACAGAATGAAGAGGACTTGGGAGGGAGCAGGAACAAAGAGGGGACATGATGAGGTCACCACTCCTCAGTAAGGGAAAGTACACCTACTGGGAGAACAGACCCGCCCTTGGATTTGAAGCTGTAAAACAGAGAGAAACAGTTTATGTCTGTGAAAGCCTGTGGTGAGAAAACCCATTTAACAAATATATTACGTAAACAACACCTATTTAGCTATTATGTCAACTCAATGCAACCTCTGAGAAATAGTCATAGTCAATTTCTCAATATATTCTGATAGGAAGATACAGTTCAAAATGTTTCTTACATTTTTAGGGTCCGATTGAGCTCTTTTTTGGATATATTCTCCAAAATACCTGTCATAATACGAAGGAATTTCATTTAATAAATTAAGTGAACAACTAAATCAGGAGATAGTGAAGATTAATAACTTTCGGGCCCATCCAGATTTCCCTGAATTAGAACAAAAATTACAACGAAATATAGAATCTCTGAGAGAAGAAATTAAAGAAAGGAAACATAACAAATATCTGAGGGATCGGAAAGATTTTGATAACAATCAGGTTTATATTTGGAAAAATAGTAGATTTACCTACAAACCTAATCTATATTCAGATTTGTCAGATTCAGAGACTTCTGCTGTAGAAGAATCTTCTACAGGTTCTATTAATAGTTATACGCAGGGTAAGAAAACTGGCTGGAGGAAGGGTCAGAGAAAAAATAGAGGTTGGACAAATAAGAAAACACATAAAAAATCATCTACTCAGACAGTACAAGATCATAATCCTCAGAGATGCAGATCAGGAGAAGGGCAAATACATTGCCCTCTTCTGCATCCTGTGGTGTGGTGGCCCATGGTGTGGGAGCACAGGCAATGATTTCAAATGGCAATACAAATATGCCACTAGTGGCAGGAAATGGACAGGTTATGAATACAATGCAAACTCAATCTGAGGAGCATTCAAAAATGCAAATGCATCCACTTTTTTAGAACAACCAAGGGATCGAGAGAAGGGGAATTATCAGAAACAACAAAGGATGGAGCACTTCAAGTGATTAATTTATCGTCTTATAGACTAACGGAAAATCAAAAACAGGTGTTGGCATATGGTCTTGACGTTCACTCCCATGCCCAAATTTAATGAATTTGTATGGGTAAAAGATTTTAATTTCTTTGCTAGAAGATTGGCTTTACATAAATATCATAAAAAGAAAAATAATGATGCAGGAAACTAGGAAACTAGGAAACATTGGGTGATCTTGGACAATTGCAGGTGGAAGGTGAAGGAGACCCCATATACTAGATAACCTTGACAAATTGAACAAAATTAGGAATACACCTCCGTTTTATTTTATTGTAATTTATTGTAAAGGGGCACTTCTTAACCTTTGTCTCACCATACACCAAAATAGATGTGTAAGCTCTCGCGAGCAGGGTCTTACCTCTGTCTATTGAATTCTTTTAATGGTAAGTTGTATGAAACACCCTTCTAATTTGTAAAGTGCTGCGGAATATGTTGGCGCTATATAAATAAAAATTATTATTATTATTATTATTGTATACGTTTGTGGAAGTAGTAACGCAAGATATAAATAAATTAGCACTCAGACGACAACCATCTTCTTTAAATTTAAAATGGGAGGAAGAATTAGCTATTGCAGAATTACAATCTAACAGGGAGATAGTAATCAAACCCAGTGACAAGGGTGGTAATATTGTCATCTTAAATAAAAGTGACTATAGAGCAATGGTTGAGAGAATACTTGATGATTCAGAAACATATGAGAGGCTTCCAAAAGATCCAACCAATGAGTATCTGAAGGAATTAAAAAGGGTTTTGGACCTGTGAATTGATAAAAAATTAATTACTGAGGAGGAGAAGAAATTTATGTTAAATGTGAATCCTACTATTGCTACCTTTTATGCATTACCAAAAGTGCATAAAGAGGTTGTGCCAATACCAGGAAGACCGATAGTTTCAGGCAAAAATAATTTAACACAAGGACCTAGCACGTATGTTGACCATATACTGATGCCCTTTGTCACTGGCCTGTCATCATATCTTAAAGATACGAAGGATACTGTCATGAGAATTAACGATCTAGTGGTGAGTGAAAAGTACACTTCTTGCAAGTTTAGACATAGAAGCCCTATACAGTAATATCAGACATGACCTGGGCCTGAAAGCAATCAAGTATTTTTTTAACACAAGAGGTACACAATTTATGGAACATAATGATTTAGTTTTACAGTTATTGGTTTTTGTTTTGACACATAATTATTTTTTGTTTGATGGCACCTTTTATCCCCAGATAAAGGGAGCAGCCATGGGCACAGTCTGTGCGCCAAGTTTTGCTAATTTATTTTTAGGTTGGTGGGAGGATGCCATTGATACAATACGCGGGTGCGGGCAGCATGGTAAGACAGGGCGCAAGCCCGTTATGGAGATGGTGAATTTGTCTGAGGATTGCTGTTTATGGGAGCATGATGCCAGCAGTAGCAGCACATATTATGAGTGTGCGTGCAGGAGAGCGGAAGGGGGAGTGGGTTTTTGTGGATTCTCTGATGGCTAAATGGTGAGCACCTGAATAGGGTGTGTATCTAACATAATATAAAAGGAAGTGAGCTTAGACCACATGTGACCGGACCTCTAACCCCTGATGAAGCCAGGTTAGCTGGTGAAACATGTCAGGGAGGTCAGCGCATGACGTTTCAAATTGTGATTTCTCACCTCTGTCTAGAAGTGTCCCCAGCTGCAGACGGTGTCACAAGGGAGCCTTATTTGTTTTGTGTCCATGAGATTAGGGACGACTGCCCAAGTAGTAGGCTTGGGAACCCTTACTGGAGCTAGTAAATTGCTATATATATATAAGGCTTTCCTGTTAATAGGTGGTGCTCCACCAGACTTGATAACAGAAAAGGAGCTATTCCTTCTTTCAGAAGTAGAAAGGGTTAAATGGTGAGGTTAGAAATCAGGTATTTAAATAGTGTGTATCGAGGTTAAGAATTATACATAATACACGTTACGTTTTAGTGTTTTACAGATAGAGAACTGATAGAGTTTAAGTTTGCCTATGGCAAAATAGTAAATATAGTGACTTTTTAGGATATTGCACTTTGGATCAAGTGAATCAAAGTGTAAATCATATCTCTGAATGAGAATAAAACCTAAAGCTTTCAAGAGATGGCTTTGACGTATCATATAAACTGATTACACTTTTTTAACAGCTTGAATATTTTGATAAATGCATATACAGTAAATATTAGTTGAGATGGGCCACAAGGCACATTTTCTCTCACACAGTTCTTTTATAAGTTCAGAATAAATAGTACTTGTATATTGTGATCCTCATATTGTTACACACGAGTAAAACTAGATTTGCTTTGACTGGAAATAGGTGCATATTATAACAACAAGTTTTAAACTTATTTAGCTAAATGGATTTCATGAACACTAACTGGCTTAAGATAAACTTTAGTCTTAATGTGGAGTCTAAGTGGTGTATTTCTGAAATTCAAATACTTGATAACATTTATTATTTACTTATCATAAACTATTATATTTTTTAAGACTCTGTAAATATATTCCCACAAGGCCAAACTGCTTCCACTTCACTGTAATCCAAACTGTCAAATACCCCATAGTGTCTACTGCATTAAACAAATCTTCTTTCATTCCAAGTCAAATCTCCTATTCATTTCCTCTTGGGATGTACTAATCATTCCTAAGACATTTTTAATAGAACTTTTATTTCTCTCTGTTTCATCTTCACTTTGTTATGTTTATCCCCATAAGGCCTTTCAATGGTAGAAAAAAATACTGATTTGCAAATCAACTTTCCCTTCCCTAAAAAGCTTCTGCCAATTTTCAGTCACTAAAAATGGATTGCAGCATAAAGGGGGACATGTATAAAATCGGTCTAGGTCTAAGACTTTCTTTGTTGCCCATAGCAACTAATCAGAACTCCCCTTTCATTTTATATAGTGCTCTGAAAAATAAAAGGTGAGCTCTGATTGGCTGATATAGGCAACAAAGAAAGTCTTCGACCTAGATAGTTTTTATACATGAGGCCCCAACTGTTTCTATGGCCCTACATTTGCCAAAAAGACGTGTTTAAGCAATTTTTTCATTGTGTACAACAGAAATATGGAACCATAGAGGACAACGGCCAGGTGGACTAGAATATATGACGTGCATGTCTTTGACCAGTATATTTGGACCCATCTGATAAAAGAATATATGTGATCTGTAAATCAGAACCAGATAGATATTATTTGTATGACATCTTTTTCATTTTGCCATTTAAGATAAATTAGTTATACCAATTCAAAATATAATTATCAAACATAATTTATAAAGAAAACATGATTGTTAAACACAATTTATAAGCTATACCACTTACAAATATGTATCTTAGTGAAAAGATTCTAAGAAACTAACACATCTCTTTCATGGTAAAAGTGCCCACCAAATCCAACCTGCATAATTTTCCCCTAAATAATACCATCCTGCTATAACCAGAAAATACCACTATATAATTTCCGACAAGTACTGATACACAATCACCAAATAAAATCATCATACAGTATCCAAATGTTACCACACAGTGACCATGTAATGTTCCAGTATAGTAACCAGATAATGTCACAATACAGTGACTAAAAAAAAGAGTTATATAGTGAGTTAATAAAACTGCCATACATTATGATAACGCATACTAGACAAATGAATACAGCACCGATTAGCCACAGTCAGGGATACCATAAAGAACAATGAATAATAATATAATAGTATAATAAAATAATTAAAACCAATGGGAACATTTAGGGCAAAATGTATGACTTTTGGCATTTAGACGCCAATTTTTGTGTGCATAATAGTGTAGAATGCACCTGATTTATGAACCCGGTCTACTGCAGGTCATAAGTCCGGCGCATTTTAGCACTAAGACGACACTTCTGGCTCAGGTAAACCACTTTGAAAGTGTTTTACCTGTTCCAGCATCAATGTGCCTGGAATTGCCGTACTAAAGCTAAAAATCTATAGCTTTGTACGGTTTTAGTGCGCCCTCCCTCCCGCATGCCCCCCAACAAGTCTTTATGAATTAGAAAAAGAAATTGATGAGATCCAATCTAAGATTAAAAAGGATCTCTCAAAAGAGGTACTAAAACAATTCAATGAAGATCTTGATAAAGACTTTCCCTGATGGGAAAGGGAAATTGTTGCTAATAAGACTAAAAAATTGCAGCGGGATCTGAATGACCTCCAATCTGATAAGATATATGTGAAAAAGGATGAAATATGGTCCCACTACTAGATCTAGATCTAGTTCTATGTCATCTTCAACTTCTGTTGAGGACAATCGTAGATTTAGAGAAAAAAGATCTTTTGGACAGGATGGTTCTTCAAGAAATGGCCAAATACGCAACATTGGGGATAAAATTGGGAAAAGGAAAAACATCTCCCTGAATCATGAACCTAAAAAACAAAGAAATAAATTAGAGGTAATTAATCTATCCTCTCACGTTCTATCCGATATACAGAAAGATGTTTTAAGTAGAGGTTTAACGTTTGCCCCTACTAATGCTTTTGATTTTTTTTACAGTCGTGAAAGACCTTCATTTATTCTCACGTAAATTAATTTTGCGGAAATTGCACGCCTTAAGAGATGTTGATAACATACTTGACAGTACACTAGAACAACAGGCTTTACAAACTTTGCAGGAACTACTAAATGAACAAGATGATGTGGATTCAGGTAAATTTCCTAAAAATATTTTTCCTAAGTCAACTACCTTCCCTTCTTTCCTCCTTTGTCCGCAGGTTGATATCTTTGTCAAAATGGTTACAGCAGATCTTGAAAATCTGTCTGGGAGAATGGTTAATGATAATCTGTCAAAAGACCAGAGAGATGCTATAAGAGAGTTAACAACTTATACTGATGTTGTATACAAGCCTGCGGACAAGGGAGGGAATATAGTGGTTTGGTCATTTAGTAAATATGAACGTGAGGCATTTAGGCAGTTACGCAATAAAGATTCTTATGAAAGGCTTACATATAATCCCATAGATAATTACGCTCAGATTATTTTTAGAATATTGGAGCGGGCCTTTAATGATGGGATTATTCCTAAAAAAGTTTTTGATGGTTTGGTAGTGAGATTTCCTAAGATACCAAGTTGTATCTGTTGCCAAAGATCCACAAAGATCCAACGGATCCTCCAGGACGTCCTATCGTCTCCGGTAATGAAAGCCTGTATGATCCGGTTTGTAAATTTATAGGCTTTTATTTAAAACCTGTAGTTGAATGTTTACCATCATATATAAAAGACACCACAGATATTCTCAAAAGACTGGATGGCATACAAATGGAAAAAGACATGCTTTTAGTAACGGCTGATGTGGAGTCTCTGTATACGTGTATCAGGCACAGTGATGGTATTGAATCTGTGCGTTTTTTCCTCGAGATGAGTAGTTGAGACAGTCATCTATGCAATCTGATTATTGAACTCTTAGAGTTTGTTTTGACTCATAATCTTTTTCTCTTTAAGAACTGTTACTATCTTCAGAAACGTGGCACTGCCATGGGGACCGCTTGCGCGCCGGCATATGCCAATCTGTTTCTTGGAATGTGGGAGAGGCGGATTTTCTGTGGTGACGTGCGGGCGGCCTCCCATGTGCAGTGCTGGTTTAGATATATAGATGAAGTTCTTTTTGTTTGACAGGGATCCACTAGTAATCTTGAGCTTTTTATGAACAATCTAAATAAGAATGATTTAAATATAAAATTGACATTCGAGAGCGATTCTAAATCTATCCAGTTCTTGGACGTGAACATCGAGGTGGATTCTGATGGCTTTTTGCAAACAGATATATTTCGCAAAGAGACAACGGTAAATTCATTTTTACATGCTACTTCAGCACATATCCCTTCAAAATAAGTTCCCAGTGGTCAGTCCTCAGGAAAAACGAATTTGTTTCCACTAGGATCGCTTTGAGAGAGGGGCTCAAGAACTAAAACGGGAATTAAAAAGGGAAATGGGGACTTTAAATTTAAAAGAGGATATAGGAGAGCCAAATTTACACAAAGAAATGTGTTATTGCAAAATAGAACTAAACACGATGATTCCAAACAACCTATTAGGTTCATTTCGACTTATAATGAACGATGGCAAGATATTAGATCTATTCTCACTAAACATTGGCCTATTTTGCTGACTGAACCCAAACCCGTCCAAACAAAATTTTCCAGCAACCCTTAATGACAGTAAAGAGGAAAAAATTGAAGACATGCTTGTAAAAAGCCACTAGAGTCCACCAAGCATTAATATTTTTAATGCTCAAAGTCAAAAACAGGGTGTTTTCCATGTGGAAAATGTGTTGCATGCCCCAAATCTCCGCTCTGATGAATTTGTTTCTAGTGATGGATTGCTCACAAAAAAATTTTTTTAACGTATTTTCTTGTGAAACATCAAATGCATTTTTTATGCAACCTGTGATTTTCCAAAAATTATTAAGGGCCCTTTCAAAAAGCCAATTGAAATTTTGAACTCGGGGAACACATTCGGAAAATTTTGTTGCTAAAGATTGCCCGATATATCTCCCCAAAACAATCCCCGACATTTCTTTTTTTAAAAAAACTGCGAACCCCAAATCCTTTATGGTTAAGGGGAATTGACAAAGTATGGGAGAAAACATTAGAGGTGAAATAAATAAGAGGATATAATAAAACAAAAAAGTGACGTTGGATGTAACATTAAAAACTGATGTCCTCCACAAAGGATTCTATAGTTTCTCATCGTATCTAATGACTTCCTTCACTTTACATATAAATAATTTGTTTTTATCTACATATTTCTTTATTTGTGTCTGGGTTGACCAATATTACTAATATTTTATGTTTTTGTTATTTTTTAGAAAGGTCCTGTTAATCATTATACAGTATATCAACCCATGATGGAGTGCGTTTCTCAGGAATATCCATTGCATGTTTTGATGAACAATTGAAGAATATTTTTTTTATTATTAATATATAATGAAAAGATGCCAGCTCACACGTCATGTTCCACCCCAGGACTGTGCACGATAGACTGGAAAACAAGTCACAGGTGAATCCAAACAAAACGAAGAGAAGTCCAGCTCTCGACCAGGTAGGTAGAAAATATGGAAGATAGCCCTTTATTCCAAATGCATTAAAACAAGTCGACATGACCATGAGGTAGTTTGTAGTAATGAAAGCGCTAATTCGCGTATCTGAAGATTATTCTTAATCATAGCGTATATTGCATAACAAAGCTATCTTTAAATAGCCCTATAAGCCGGTCACATGTGCAAGAAAATTAACTTTAACCCCTTGCACCTCTGGTATTTATTGAATATATAAAATATACAAATCAAATATATATAAAACGTACAAAAACTACATAACATCATTATTGATAAAAAAACATTCCTGTCTCTTGTTCATAACCTGCCGGATAACAGAGCCTACATTGGTAGATCACACCATGTCTCCCTATTTTAATAATTTTTTGTTGTGATCACCACCTCTAACTTGCTTAAACACTCTCTCAATGCCCGAAAAGAAAATCCCTGAAGTATTCCTATTATGAAGTTCGATGAAATGCCTAGAAAACCATCGATATTTCCCACAGCCAGTGGTTGCGTATATCATACAGGTGCCTTCGGATCCTGATTTTTAAACACTGTTGATGTACAATTCCCAACATATTGCAAGTTGCAATCAGTACAGGAAATTAGATACACTGTGAATTTAGTGTTACAATTGAATATACGATGTAATATTGTGTTATATTGTTTACAGATGAAGTCAAGTATTGGGTGATCTGCATAAAGTTTGCAAGCATGCAACACGAGTGTCCACATTTGTATGAGCCTCTATGTAATAACGCAGGTCGGGGTATTGGTAATTCTGAAATAAGAATAAACTGGGTGACAAATAGAAACCAAGAGTTTCTACCTTTCTTAGAAACAAATTTTATACCCTCCTTATCTTAAAAGTGTTTTCATATTTAATACCTGAGATGAAAGAGTACAGGTAGATTTTTCTTAATGATAGACACAATATCTTAAAATTGTGGACTATAGGGGGAGAGAATACAATCTTATTTGATAGACTATTAATCTCTCTATTTGGTTTTAACAATTTTGTCGCGAGATAAATTAGCTACTTTCCGTTTGGCTCTACTTTACACACCAGTGTGGGTATCCTCTTTCCAAATAATCGATCACAAGTTGACGCTCATATTCCTAAATTTATGTTCCTACTGAACAGAGTCTTTAATTCTGATTAATTCTCCCACCAGAAGCATTTTTAATCACATGTGTGGGTTGACAAGACCTGCCTGTAATATCGAAGTCCTTGCTGTGGGTTTCCGATATGTGCAGAATATCAACCCCGCCCTGGTTATTACCCCTCAAAAGTGACATCCAAAAAAGTTGACCTTCATATCTCATGCCAGCATAAGTAAATTGTAGGGTTCATGGTATTTATGATTGAATAAAGTGCAAAAATTCCATGGCTTACGACTCCGTGCCCCCCCCACACCAGGAGCAGGTCATCTATATAACGACCAACCACCTGATGTGGGGAGGAAGGAAAGTCGCAGAGCAGAGAAACTTCTCCTCCCATGCCGCACATAAATATTTGGCCAGAGCCGGGGAGAATTTCGCGCCCCATTGAGAACCTCCGGCACTGCAGATAGAATTCACTTTCAAAAACTGAAGTATTATGTCTCAATAAAAGTCTATGGCCATAACCAAAAATTCATTGAGAATTCCCTGGAGTGCGGACTAAATCTGATAAAGATGAGAATCCAAACCGACAAAGCCTGGGGACGGATGCATGGAGGTTATAACCCCACACATCACACGCCACCCAGGAGAGTCCGGAGTCCATGTTGCTTGGGACATGATAGTAACCAGACTTTTTGAGTCTTTTAAAGTCCTGGTAGATTTACACACAAGTGGTTGTAGAATCCCGATCTATCCACGCCCAATGAAGTCACCCAATGTGCCTATACCAGCTACATTAGTCTAAAGTGGTGGTGGGAATAAGATTCTAATGAGTCTTTGGAAATAATGGAAAATTTGGGTATGGTTGGATGATCTACAAAGATCAATTTGTCAGCTAACGTAGTAGAGATAGCGTCCCATTGTGAATTCAATTCTTGTAAATAATTTTTTTTAGTTTGGTTTTACAATATATTATTTGATACACAAAGTAAATGGGGCGATAAGTATATCCCTGACTTGCAACAATGTTATGTTAACTTGTTATATAAACCAGCATCAAGTGCCACAATTTCTCGCCCCCCCTTATCCGCTGGGCGTATTAACAAATCTGTATTGTTCTGTAGTTCCTACTAGCGCAGTAATGTTCTAAATTGGACATGTTTGAATTTAACAGAATTATCTCTTAAATTCTCTGCAACTTCAAAAGATCTCTTTCTATATTTTCTTGGAACATATCCAAACCAACCGGCGTGAGTTGATAGGATAAGCAAAATTTAACTGTTTTATCCTACGAAATTCAGGACAAGTGTGCTGCAAAACAGAATGAGTTTTCACTTCCCAAATACGTAATGCAACAATGTTACAAGTTTCCTCATATCTTCCAAACGAATTGTATACTACAGTATAGGACACAGTAATCAGTGTGAAGACCAGCATCACCATCTTCCATCATCAATATTTGAAAACAAGAATCTTGTAACGTTAAATTACGTGCAGAATCTATTTGATGTCCTAATATATGTAGAATACAAATCAAAATTTTTTGTGGGGAATAAACCCCAACCCCTTAGATAGTAACAGATTTGAGTCCGCTGGTTAATATATAGCTTTGACAATAGACATATAGGATAATCTAAAAATTGCGTCTGCGTGTTTTCAGATCTTGTTTTTTCTTGTGTGTTCTCCCGGATCTCCTGATCGTTTTTGACGTGGATGTTGTATAGTTTTGCCTCTTTTGGGGAATGTTCTTTTGTTGTTTTTTGTCTGTACATTTATAGTACCGATGCTGGAACGTGATTAGTGTAGAGCGATTTATATCGACAAAGTTGGAAATCGGCAAGGTTTATTTATAGTGTATCGAAATTTCCAGAATCATGCGATAATTAAGGTTAAAATCTGTGCATCATCTATTAAGATCGCGCTTTTTTTCGGCGCTTCCTGTAATTTTGGCGGCCAGCAAATCAGATTACAGAATAGAGCAGGGTGAGATGTGTGTGCGACGTCATGACTGGGATGTGTATGGTTGCGATTGGCTGAAAAAATCACATGACCTTGTTTACATAGAACAGCATTTCCTGTTTCAGCCTCAGTGTCTGTCAGCGTCTCATAGGGATAGGACCTGCGCTCTGCCTGTGGCCAAACAGCTCAGCGAAAATATTTCTGCACAGAGAAACCTCTACTATTAGCTGTGATCCTTCCAATTTAGTTAGATTAGAGATTTGAAGATTTTATGTAGTTAGCTAGAGAATTTTAAAGCAGCATCTACCGCTGTAAATTCACGGCGGTGGGAGCGGGGGGAGGGCCCCCGCGGGTGAACACAGACAAGCTCTATCTATAAAGAACACTGAATAAAGTTCACCAAGACTTAGTGTAGACATTGTAGTGGAATATCTTTATTATTAACAGTTTGCTATTGAAATATTTCCTGGATATTGGGCAGCCTGAACTTATATTGGATACACATCATTTCTAGTAACTGCAGGTCTCTTTGTTAGCTGCAAAACTTCACTTTTATTATCAGTATACATTTCAGATAGCTGTTCATTTTCAATTTTACCCATTACACCTGTGACTGTTGATATATCCACCTTGCAGTTAAATTACAATCCAGCAATCTTGTAGTCAGCACAGGTTGTTTTGTTGCCAAAAATACCGTGTAAACGTACGATAACATCAAAGTTAAGTGTTTTTTTACTTTTGCGCACCCATGCATTGTTCATTGACGCAGCATCTACGTAAATCTTAAAACAGCAATTCTATATTCACCACAGGTGAATTGAAAGGTGCAAAAATACCGTTTATTATATCAAAACATAACAGTTACGTGTTTTTTGACTTTTGAACACCCAGCATTGTTCATTGACGCAGCATCTACGTAAATCTTAAAACAGCAATTCTATATTCACCACAGGTGAATTGAAAGGTGCAAAAAATATCGTTTATTATACCAAAACATAACAGTTACTATTTTTTTGACTATTGCACACCAGCAATTGTTCCATTGACACAGCATCTACGTAAATCTTAAAACAGCAATTCTATATTCACCACAGGTGAATTGAAAGGTGCAAAAAATATCGTTAATTATACCAAAAAATAAAAGTTACGTGTTTTTTTAATTTTGCGCACCCAGCATTGTTTCATTGACGCAGCATCTACGTAAATCTTAAAAACATCAATTCTATATTCACCACGGTTTAATTGAAAGGTGCAAAAAATATCGTTTATTATACCAAAACATAACAGTTACGTGTTTTTGACTTTTGCACACCCAGCATTGTTCATTGAAGCAGCATCTAAGTAAATCTTAAACGCATTCTATATTCACCAAGGGTGAATTGAAAGGTGCAAAAAATATCGTTTATTATACCAAAACATAACAGTTACGTGTTTTTTGACTTTTGCACACCCAGCATTGTTCATTGACGCAGCATCTACGTAAATCTTAAAACAACAATTCTATATTCACCAAGGGTGAATTGAAAGGTGCAAAAAATCCCGTTTATTATCCCAAAAAACATAACAGATACTTTGTTTTTTGGACTTTTGCCCAGTCCAGATTTGTTGATAGACACCTTGCAGTTAAATTTGAATCCACAATTTTGTTTTGATTAGAGGGATTTGAGATAGCTGTGATTTGCCGTCTTTTAATAAGAACTTTCCAAAACTCTTCCATACCTTCTCAAATTTGTATTTTTCTGAACATGGAGCAAATGCAGGTGGTAAGAGAGCAAAGAGGGGGGTACACATGGAGGTAGAGGTACGAGAGAAGGTGCTCCTTCCAGTTGCTGGGACAACACGCATGCCAGCGGATCGTCAGTTGCAGGACCGTCAGCCTGTCATCGCTGGGTCAGGGCCCTGTGAATCTAAGTAACGAACAATCGTCGCCAATCTGTCCTTCAGTGGTTTTAAAGCAAACCCGCATCAGCAGCTTACCTCCTCGTCCTCGCAGTCACGGCCACAAATGTCGTCATCAGCATCATCAGCATCCGTCCAACATGACGCAGCCCAAATGTCAACTCGTGTACAAACCACTGTGGATAATCCATTGTCTGCGGACCTCTTTGATGACAAATGCGGTTGGGGTCAGAAGGCATGTTTAAAGATCAAGAGGTGATTTAGTCTGCTCTGAGCCCAGTTTTCTGATGCCATCAAGGAGGTGAAGGAAGCCGGTCAATCGGCAAAAATCCCAGGCTCGGCAACGCCTTGCAGTCCCCTTGCTTGTAGCCCGCAGCTTCTGATGTAGAAAGCGGGACGCCCAAGTCACCGTGTGAGATGAGATGATGCACTTGCGGATCCACCGGTCTTTTCCGCAGAATTTGTTTGCGAGCGCTTATCATGGACGAGGGGAAGACGAGGGGGTAGTGTCAATACGGGTCCCCCAAAAAAAAGGGAGAGGGCGGTCCAGAACCGCTGATTGATTCCCCACCAGGGTCACGCAAACCCGCTCCTCGCTTATCGCCGTCAAAAAGGCCGGACCCTCAACGGGGCCTTCTTTGGCAAGCTCTGATTCCCCCCGGATGTCATATGCCGTTTTTGCCGTAAACGAAAGAAAGGGGCCAAAACTAAGGGGTTTAACCCCACCAACATGTCAGTCACATGCAGCGAATGCAGAGTTGAAATGGGGGGAACACTGGCCAAAAAAAAGGCCGACCACGGGGGCCTCCACCACGTCATCCCCCTCTGTCCCCGCCTCCTCCCCCTCGCCACCCCCAAGCGTTCCTCCTCCCCATGTCTTCAGAGTCAAAAGGGGATAGCCCCGTTTCACCTCCACCGCGCCCAGTACCCCCAGCCCCCACCAAGACCCAGCCTCCCCCTTTCCTTCCGCCTTTTGACGCCCTACGCCTAAGGGGCCCATCTAGCACCCAAACCCTTTCTGCTTCCGGGTTTTGGGGAGCAGAAAAACATTTTAACCCCAAACCATCCCAAACCAAAAGCCTAAATTCGGCTTTGCCAGGCTTTTGGCCTTGGGAAAATTTTGCCTTTCCGTCTGGTGGACACAGAGGGTTCCCCCACTTCAGGGCCCCCTCGCCCCCCCAATCCCAGATCCGAGCAGGCATTTCTTGCCAGAAAAGCCGTCCCTCCCCTGGCCAGCCACGTTCACTAAAATTTCAAGGGGTTTGTCGCATTGTGCCCGGGAAAAGTCCATCCACCACCGACACATGGACTAGAAAGCACGGCCAAGGCTCATATCTCTGTACAGTCACTGGATGAGCTGGGGGGATGCTCTGGGGGTGACGGTGGCTCCAGGTGGGCGCACGCTTTTCAAAACCGCAGGGATGGGCAGGGCTTTTTCCCCCAAGGTCCTCGGGGGCATCAGTGAGAGACACGGGCCCTTTGAATTAATTCCTTGGAACCGTCCACACACGGGTCAGAGCGTGGACGGCTCTAAGAAACGAGACCGAGCGGGGTGGGTGACAAGAATTTGGGTGCCAGGCAAGGTGGTTTTGAAATAACGGGCGAAATTGCTGGCCCCCCTTTAAAGATGGGTAGGCTGGAGAAACCCCCTTGCCTGGCACATGTCTGAACCGGGTGTCCAAAAATTTTCTAAGAGCCCCGGGTCTGGACTGCCTGCTGAAGAAGGCTCGGGTTGATTCGCATTCCCCGTTCGCACACTGCTTGCCCGCCTGGCTGCGTTGCACGCGCTCGGCCTCCCCCAACGTCTCTTTGTTGACGTGGCAACCGCTGGAATTTCCCACCCCCCCACATCCCCAGCGATTGGGCAGAGGCATGCCATTACCAACAATGACACAGGGCCCTGACAACGGGGTAGGGACCTCGGGGTATTAAACCCACCGAGAGTGGAGGCGGTGAAAGAGCTTGCACCATCCTTGCCAGTTTTGAAGAAGCCACCAAAATGGTCAGTGGGGAAAATGCCCTTGTCAGCATGGTTGTGGTGATCTTAGTTCTGGAACGATCGTTGGACCCCTGAAAAAAACAGTCCCGCCAGCGAGGGAGGAGGAGACGGACACAGATGCGGACAGGGAGCCTTCTCCCCTAAATCCACAACCCCCGATTTTTTTCACAATTTTATGGGGTCTTCCTTGGGCAGGGGTTTCGGGTCCGACTAGTGAAAGGTGGCGCTCAGCTCTGGGGTACACATCTCAGGCAAGTCAGGGCTGTTTGAACTGTGCCGGAGGAGCGGAGGAGGAGGAGGGGGAGGAGGGGGGGGGAATTTTAGACACCGTTTTTCCCCGACGCCCCTCCTTTGGAAAAGGTTGGCGCGAATTTGAGCGGGAGGAAGAGAGGAAGATCAGTTTGCTAGTCCCTCGCCCAGGGGTTGGGGAAATCAAGGCTCCACTCTCACATAGTCTTGGATCCCATTTCCCCCAACTGATCCTCGCTTTAACCCATCAAAATGAACAACATTTTACTGGGTGGCCACCTCCGGGTCCCCGGAAAAAAAACAAAACTCCACTTTCCTTCCACCCACCCAAATAGAGAGTAAAATGCAGGAAATGGAGAACTTTCGATTTATCAACTGAGACATCTATTTCACTGCTTCACGTTTCCCCAAAAGTCAGGTGGAACAAATAGCGACGTGAAAGCAGTAGTCCAATAGGCTAGCGGCAGTAGCAGGCAAAGGGGGGGCAGAAGCCAATGGGTGTCGGGAATCTTATTTACCCCCTCAAACGCATGCAACAGGGCACACATCCAACACCAGAGATCACTTTAAAATCATGGTGCCACTATCTCTTCAACACCCAGTTTTTGCATGTGTTCCGGACCCAATAGACTTCTGGGGACCAAAATACAATGGCCCAGCTGGCCCTCACCCATAGAGGTGTTGTCCTGCCCCGCAGCCAGCGAAAATCTGACGGGCCTTCACACAGCTGGGGGATCATTACAGACAAACGCATCCCGGGTTTCCCCAGATAATGTGGATCGTTGACTTTCATCAAGATGAATCAGGCATGGATCTCTAGATGTTGTGGCCCCCACTGCCCAGGGCCCCGATTAGTTGCCCGTCTACTTCACATTCCCTTTCAACAGAAATGGCTCTTGTAAACTTTTTTTTTTAAATGATCCTTTCTTTCTGCAATTTTTATTCTCTTTTCCCAACATTTTTTTGTGGCTTTGCGTGAGGGGACTGTAAAAGACAGCAAGGTTTTATGACAACACCGTATTCCATTTACTCCTTTTATCTTAAGGAAAGTTTTGCATTGTAAAAGTTTTGAGGCATGTTCTGTGAGATACAGCATAAAAATGGTCCTTTGGGAACGAAAAAGTGGCTTCTAATGGGATTTTTTCCCCCACAATTTTTAATAGTGGGGAGAGTCATATTTATAATTTTTTGGGGGCATGTAGCGTGAAAACGCAATAAACATGGTCCTTTTGGAAAAAGAAATTGGTTTTAAGTGGCATTTTCCCTACAATTTTTAACAGTGGCTGAGAAATCATTTTTTAATTTTTTTGGGGATGTGCTTTGAAATTCAGCAATACTACAGTCCTTTTAAAAAAAAGTTTTTTCAAAAAGACATTTGTTTTTCACAATTGACCAAGTGCTCAAAAGGGGCATGCTTTGAATTTTTGGGGGGATTTTGCTTTTAAAAGCAGCAATACTACAGGTCCTATTCAAAAAAATGTTGTTTTTAAAACATTTGTTCTTCACAATTGTCAAAAAGGGGGTAAGGGTCATCTTTTAATTTTTTTGGGCTTTTGCTGTGACATGCAGCTATACTGAGGTCCTATTTTTAAAAAAAAAGTTTTTTCTAACAGCATTTGTTCTTCACAATTGTCCAAAATGGCCAAGGTCATGCTTGAATTTTGGGGATTTTGCTGGAAGCAGCATACTACAGGTCCTATTCAAAAAAAAATTTTTCTAACAACATTTGTTCTTACAATTGCAAGAGGACCAAGGGGGATGGGCTGCAGAAACAGGAAAAGGGAGAAAACGTTAAGGACCATATTGCAAAATATAGTATTTTCAAGATCTTTAACATAGCTATCAACCCTGTATTGAACAACCCATTTAATACAAAAGAAAAAAAGAGAAACAAAACATGGTGGGATTCCCCTCCTATTTTAAAAATGTGTTTTCTAAATTTAAAATACTAAAAACCTTGCATTACAAAAAGCTGTTAAAAAAAATTTCCCTGAATTGTACAAGGGGGTACAGGAAAACTAACCCGATGTAGGTTATTCAGAGGACTGGAGTATGGGGCACGGGCAGAGAAAAAGACAGAGACCATTTCCTCCGCACTTGAGTAAAATGAAAAAAAAATGCCAAAAAAAAAAGGGCACCGGGTTTTAACAGGGGCGTTAACCACCATATTTCCCAATGAAGCTCAATTGGTCCACACTCATACAGGGGCAAGGCCCACCCCGGGATTTAATTTTACTGGGAAGGGGGGTTCTCACACTTCCGCTTCCGCCCTTGCTTTACCGACAGTTTCGTTGCTGCTCATCAGGGGATTTTAACCTCGTGTTAATAGATACGGACGCCAGCCTGGCTCTCACCCACCCACTGTAACTCCGGCCCTGGTCATGCTGTGCCCGACGGTAAATTTTAATGTCCATGAAACTAAAATGGTGGGTTGAAAGAACTCCTTTTTCCCCACTTTTTTAAAAGTGGGTCATGCAGGGGTTGGGGCTCATTTCTGGGCCCCGGGCGGATAGTCAATGTCCAGTGAAAAAAAAAATGGTGGTTGAAAGACTCCTTTTTCCCGGGACTTTTTAAATGTGGGGGGCATGCAGGTTTGGGGCTCATGCTGTGGCCCAGGACAGGATATTCAATGTCCATTTTAAGTAAGTGTGGTTCAAATCATACGCCCTTTTGGCACTTTTCAAATTTTTGGGGGATCAGGTATAAGGGTAGGGTGTGGTACAAAACGGGATGTGAATTGTCGTGACTTTTTTTTTGTACTTTTATAACCTAAAGGGGTTCCTAAGAGTACACGTATCCATTGACTGTTTGGTTTTTAATTTCGCTTCTCCAGCCTTGTTTGGGTGTAATAAAGAAAGGGATTGTTGCTCCCCATAACTTTTAAAGGTCATCGCTCAAACGACGCTCACTACAAAAACCTTATCGTAGCGGCCACTATCGATATGATCGACTCCCCATAGCCAACCAAACGCTCAACCTAAAAGTGAGGCATTTAGGCGTTTTCGCAAAAAAGTTCTTATGAAAGGCTTACATTTAATCCCCCTAGATTAAAATTTCGTCAGATTATTTTTTTTGAATAAATTTGGGGCGGGCCTTTTTAATTTATGGGGTTATTCCTAAAAAAATTTTTTTATTTGGTTTTGGGATTAGATTTTCCCAAGATACCAAGTTTTTATCTTTTTGCCCCAAAATCCACAAAAATCCCAAAGGATCCCCCAGGGGCGTCCTATCTTCCCCCGGGAAAGAAAGCCCGTTGATTTCCGGTTTGAAAATTTTTAGGCTTTTATTTAAAACCTGTAGTTGAAAGTTTACCTTATTTATAAAAGACACCACAGATATTCTCAAAAGACGGGTGGCCCTAAAAAATGGGGAAAAAAACAAGCTTTTAGTAAAGGTGATGTTTGGGGGTTTTCCCCCGTATAAGTGTATCAGGCACAGTGATGGTATTGAAACTTTGCGTTTTTCCTCGGATGAGAAGTTGGGGCAGTCATCAAAGCAAACTGATTATTTAATCTTTGAGTTTGTTTTTACCCCATAATTTTTTTTTCTTTAAGAACGTTACTATCTTTAGAAACGTGGCCTGCCATGGGGACCGCTTTTCGCGCCCGGGTATGCCAATCTGTTTTTGGAAAGTGGGAGAGGGGGAATTTTCTGTGGTGACGTGCGGGCCCGGGCCCCCCATTGGCAGTTTCTGGGGTTTTAAAATTAAATTTGAAGTTCTTTTTTATTTTTTTGGAGGGATCCACAAATAAAACTTGTCTTTTTATGAACAATCAATAAGGGAAAGATTTAAAAAATAAAATTGACATTCAGGGGCGAATTCCCCAAAATCTATCCAGTTCTTGGACGTGAACATCGAGGTGGATTCTGATGGCTTTCTTTACAAAAGTATTATTTCGACAAAAGAAGACAACGGTAAATTAATTTTTACATGCTACTTCAGCACATATCCCTTCAACTATATCAGCTGTCCCAGTGGGTCAGTACCTCAGGATTAAGCGTATTTGTTCCACTGAGGATCGCTTTGAGAGACAGGCTCAAGAACTAAAACGGAGATTTAAAGAAAGAGGCTATAGCCGACGTTCAATTAAAAGAGGATATAGGAGAGCCAAATTTACACAAAGAAATGTGTTATTGCAAAATAGAACTAAACACGATGATTCCAAACAACCTATTAGGTTCATTTCGACTTATAATGAACGATGGCAAGATATTAGATCTATTCTCACTAAACATTGGCCTATTTTGCTGACTGAACCAATCCTGTCCAAACATTTGTCATGAACCATTAATGACCAGCTAAACCGAAGGGAAAGCTATGTTGAGAGACATGCTTGTAAAAAGCCACTAGAGTCCACCAAGCATTAATATTTTTAATGCTCAAAGTCAAAAACAGGGTGTTTTCCATGTGGAAAATGTGTTGCATGCCCTAATATCTCTCGCTCTGATGAATTGTTTCTTAGTGATGGATTTGCACTAACTCATAAAAATTTTCAACGTATTTCTTGTGAAACATCAAATGTCATTTATTATGCAACCTGTGATTGTCCAAAAATCTATATAGGCCTTACAACACGCCAATTGAAAATTAGAACTCGGGAACACATTCGGAACATTTTGCTTGCTAAGATTTGCATGATATATCTTCCCCCTCAAACCAAATTCCCCTACGACATTTCCTTTGTGAAACATAACTGCGACCCCAAATCCTTTATGGTTAAGGGGATTGACAAAGTATGGGGTAACATTAGAGGTGGAAATAATAAGAGGATATTAGAACAAAAAGAGTGTCGTTGGATTGTAACATTGAAAACTATGTCTCCACAAGGTTTGAACGAGAAACTTAGTTTCTCATCGTTTCTATGATTCGTTCACTTTTCATATATATAATTTTTCTACATTTTTCTTTATTTGTGTCTGTGGTTGTCCAATATTTAATATTTTATGTTTTGTATTTTTTTAGAAGGTCTGTTATCATTGATACTGTATATCTACCCATGATGGAGTGCGTTCTCAGAAATATCCATTGCGGTGTTTGATGAACAATTGAAGAATATTTTTTTATTATTATTATTATTATTATTATTATTATTAAATTTTTTTAAATTTTTATTAAATTTAAATTTTGAAAAATTTTGTTTGAATTATGATTATGAATTTTATAATCATGTAAGGGGAGGTAATTGGGTTTAAATAATATTAAATCACAAACAGTGACATTAATTATAATATTTATAGAATGTTGATAATGGTCAAAATGGTTGTGCAATAATTGGGATAAATATTAAATTATTTGACATCGGGGCTTCACTTTATTATGTTCCCATATATATATGCTTCATAGTATAACCATGATATAATGAACCTTGTGTGCAGCAAAATATATAAATTATACTTGTCCCTTTCATCCCTCACCTTTTCTTCACTTGTCACTTTTATTCATTCACGTTTTAATTTCATATGCACTTTTTTCTTTTTTTTCACCTTCACTTCTTCCTATTCACTCACTGAAGTATCTGCACACATGGTTCATTCATTTGGCGTGGATTTCGCCGTAAATTTAGATCCATATTCAGTCCGGTGTATGTGTGGCAATGTGCGCAAAGGATTCTTCCTCGCGCATGTGCACTAGGACTATTCTGCCGGAAGTGGGGCACTGAAGTGAAACTCCGTTATCGCGGCAATTAGCAGCGCATGCGCGATCGCGATATTAAGACGGCGTATCTTTTTATGCTTTAAACTACACTTTGCATTGTTTAATTGCGTGCGAAATTGGATGTTTAGAGTAATACATATAATATAATTCATCTATTTGTTGCTTTTTTGTTGTTTTGGGGTTATTATATTGATGAGATTGAGTCACAAGACTCATTGTGGGTGGATATAAAAGTATGGTCAATTGGATGCTAAGATACGCCCCCTGATGAAGCAGAGGCGAAACGCACGTTGGAGTGCAGGGACAAGCTATCACAGCATATACTACTATGGGTAATTGAACTTTTTGAAATCATGTTAAATTAATCTAATATGTTGTGTTAGAATTTCTACTCGTGAACAATAATTCAGTAATGGTATATTTAGACATATGTGATTCATAATGATACTTATCATGTTCGTACTTGTTTCCCTGCTAGTGGCTTTATTAGCTGTCTGTCTTATATGTTGATTGTCATGTTATTTGTCATAAATTTTTTTTAAAATATCTAAAATAAATTTATATTTTATAATCTATGGGCGTTAAGTCCTTGTTGCTTTGGTGTTGCTATATAATTGAGTGATATCGCCCTATTACTGGTCGGGGAGATATTTTATATACTCCCTCAAAATTGGCCTAATGCATTGTCCAGGAGCTTTTCTGGTGTTAAATCTATAGCTTTGTACGGTTTTAGTGCGCCCTGCCTCCCGCATGCCCCCCGAAATCAGGCGTATTACAAAGTGCCGCGGGCGTTCTGTAATGCGCCTGATATTTGCATGCAGGCATGTTAACAATAGAGTAAACAGGGTTGCGCTAGATGGGCTGAAAATACGTCAGACTTCTGCCGCAGCCCCGTTCGTACATGTCGCCCTTAATGCCTTAAGACATATGGCTTATCTTGTCTATTTCGGGTGCGTTCCAACTGCAGAGGACAAATACCGGTCGGTTTACCGGTCCTGTTTTGCGGCCGGTGGGGGGGCGGCTTTACTACGCGATGAGCGGAGAAAAGCCCTCCCCCTTCACATTCACAAGCACAGATTGTGCTTGTTAAATGTTTTGCGGCCGGACCGCGGGGGGAAAAAACGCCGGACGGAAAACCCGTGCAGTGGGGACTGCTGCACGGGTTTTCCATAGAGCACCATTGTACTCATTTTCAGACGTTTTTTCAGGCGGTCTGCAAAACCGCAAACCGCCTGAAAAACCGGCCGAAAGGCCGTGCCGTGGGGACATGCCCTACTTCTATAGATATAAGTATATGACTGCTTGGCTGTTTTTTTCAGCAAATCTACACCTTCTCTAGCATTACTGTCCTTCTCTCTCCCTATTTCTAACAACACAAATCTCCATTCTGGTGTTGTACACACAAGCTAAAGCTTTTGTTGGAAATTTTATACATTGCCAACTGCAGTGCCCCTTTAATAGACACAGTATCACCATATAATAACAATTCTCCAACACAAAATACAGTAGCACACAGTAGGCACTAAAACCCATACAAACATTTGGATCTTATGAAATGGAATCTTATGAAACATTTAAAATGCATTATTATTATTCTCTACAGATGTTTAAAACTGAGGTCTTTAGAGTACATTTTAAACAAATTGCGTATACTCACCTACCGTATCAAGGTAAGCTCATCACATGGGTTTCTAACTCTAATATCTCTATGTGGAGCAAAAGACACCATACATTTAGAGCAGGGGTCCTCAAACTACGGCCAGCCGAGGATTTTTATCTGGCCCGCCGCTGCCACCTGCGCCACCGGCGGTGGCAGCGGCAGAGCCGCAGTCCTCTGAGTTACTGTGCGCTCTATAAGCTGGCCCCTGTTGTCGCGCTGCCTCACATCACAGGTAATATAAAAGCTATTGCGAGCCACGCGACAGCAGGGGCCAGCTTCGGGGGGCGGATCCTCAACAGCGCAAGGGAGGTGCCTGAGGGCGGACATTTACAATATATGGGAGGTGCCTGTGAGTGGCAGAGGGCGGACACTGTGCAATGTATACGCAGAATGTCCGCCCTCTGCCACTCACAGACACTCCCATATATTGTAAGTGTCCGCCTTCAAGCACCTCCCGTCCGCTGCAGAGTGTCCCCCACCCACAGTCGTCCCCGGTGATGCCGCTACCCGCCGCCGCCGATCATAAGGGTCCTAAGTCGATACCGATCACTAGGTACCGGCTTAGGACCTTAGTGATCGGTGATAGCAGAGGCGCCGGACGCACACACAGTCAGATGCTTCTACCGAGAGCAGGGACTCTCCGCTCCTGCAAAGTACTCTGGTGAGGTGCAGGAAGGATGCGCCTCACCAGAGTCCACAGGACGGGCGGCATCAGCGTCATCACGCTGTGGCGCGGTCTGGTGACGTCACGCCGCCCGAAGAAGAAGCCTGGAAGCAGCTACAGCAGCGGGGAGCCAGGTAAGGAGAATGAAGTCAGTTTTTTATTTTTAATTATCTCTACACCTGCTGGGGGCCCTAATTCTACCTACAGACCTGCTGGGGGCCCTAATTCTACCTACAGACCAGCTGGGGGACCTAATTCTACCTACAGACCTGCTGGGGGGCCTAATTCTACCTACGTCTGCTGGGGGGCCTAATTCTACCTAAGTCTGCTGGGGGGCCTAATTCTACCTACGTCTGCTGGGGGCCTAAATTCTACCTACGTCTGCTGGGGGACCTAAATTCTACCTACGTCTGCTGGGGGACCTAAATTCTACCTACGTCTGCTGGGGGACCTAAATTCTACCTACTCATATCCAAAAGAAAAAGACGGGCCAGCACTGAAGTCCAATCTGTAGCTGCCACAAATATCAATGCAAAAGACCATCCATAGGTGAGACAGCCTCACTCTCACCTCCAAGATATCCAAAAAGTCAGAAGAAGGATGTCAGCATCAAATATTAATTTATTATAGATCCAGAGTACAAAAAGTGTGCACTGTTTCGGCTTAAAAAATAATGCCTTTCTCAAGCATAACACATAAGTAAGGGTGACTCATATATATGCATTGGGAACCCCCCCAAACAATAAACCAATAACAAAAAAACACCGTTCCAATATCAAAAAAGCCCATTTTTAGACATCAAAGAAAAAAACAACAAAACATTTAAATTTCCAACTCAACCCCAAAAAAGTGCTCAGTTAGAATTTCCTTATGGAAGCGGGACCAAACGGAGATACACCGGGTCTCGGCTCTTCAATATTAGCTGCGCTGTCCTTTCCGAGCGCGCATTCAACGAGTTTCTGGCTTCCACTCTTTTGCGCTTGCTCAGTGCCAGTATGAGCGAAAAATCAAAAAAAGCATAAAGATTCTGTACACCGCAATATGACCAACAACTACACCCAAAATAAAGGCTTTAAATGCCCAAATTTACCATGACAAATCATCACCCATATGGAAAAAAACGACATTAAAAATGACCCCAAAATCCCACAGAGTTGGCATACCATCAAAACCACAACGCACATGGCGAGCAGAGAGGGTGTGCAATATCATTTTGTAAGGGCATAACCATACTGGGGCATTATTATCTATAGATCGGCATTCAATGCGTTGTTACAAAAATTTTTATCCAATAACCACCTTAAATCATATCAAAAGATTCCCCCGATTATTATTGCATCTCTCATTCCAAACCCCCGACCATCCCTTTATCCCGCTCATCCCAATTTCAAACAAAAAAAAAGGGGGGGAAACAAATGAAAATATTATGTAACAAAGTGAATAAGACGGGTTAAAAACAAAAAGCACCATAAAAATCTATATAAAATTCATTCTAAATCCTTTTTAAAATTAAAGGCAAAGTTCTACCAGAGGGATGTAAAGATTAAAAAACAAATAACCATCTTAATTCTTTTTTAAATAAAAGTTCTCAGGGGTCACCACCCCTCTTTTCAACACGGGAAATATCAAAATTCAAATTTTTAAATTGTAAATAAAATTTGATTATCTCAATAAAGTGTCGTCGATTTGGCAATCCAGTCTCTTGCCCCGGGACTCCTTTTTTTTTAATTCTCTCCCTACCTCCATCTAGTTTCCCCTAATATATTTTACTACAAACAGATGTCATATATACGCATATGAGGTACGCAAGTATAAACCATTCTTGTTGGGTTGGGTCACCTGTTGTGGATGTTTAAAAGACATCCCCCTTAATCGTTATTGCAATTACTGCAATTTAAAAGGGGGAAATTCCCATTTTTGAGGGGCTAAAAAGATCGGACTTGACCAATTATCCTTCACATTTTTTACTCCTTCTATAGCCATCAGGGTATTTAAGAACTTGGACAATCTGGAAAACCCTTCTAAGGAATGCCACTCTTTTCAAAAATTTTCTGCTATCTTAAAACCCCAAACCCACTATAATGGTGACAAAGGGGATTCTTTTTGTTATCCTTTTCTCCCTCGTTTTAAAAAGTATCCTCTCTTCCCCTTTTTTCAATCTTTCTTTCGTTCTTAAGAAGAGTTTTGGGGGTATCCTTCTGTTAAACTGTTACACATCTCGTTGGACCCATCGTCAATTTTTGAATCTTTAGAAAAATTCCCCCTTTTTTTCTCAAAGTTGACTCCAAGGGAGCGAATCCAACATTGTTTAGGGTGATAGCTATCATATCTCAAAATTATTTCATCTTGTTTTCACAAATAATCTGTCTGTAATCATCCCCCTTTTATATTAACATTGGTTCCAGAACTGAAAAGGATTTTAAGACCACTTTAGTGAACTTTAGACTGGCCACACTGTTCAAATACTAATTAAAAGTTCCATTCCTCAAGGGGGCGGGCCAAACAAGAAAATTCGTTATATAGCGCCACCCCGCAGGTATGACCCCCGAAACCCAAAGATAAAACACTCCCCTCCCCCGGCTGCCATAAAGATTTTTAAATATTTGGGCCACATTGGACCCCATCGCCGGCCCCTCTTTTGGAGATAAAAATTGTCCCCCCAAAAAAAAAATAATTTCTCCTGAGGACAATCTCCGAAGGGGAGGGAAAATGTGAGTATCTTGGGGCATACCCCCGTCGGCAAGCGCCCCAGAACAGCCAAGCCCAGAGAGTGATCAATGGGTGTGTACAAGGAAACAATATCAAAAGACACCAACAAACAAACCCGTGGTACAACAAATCCCCAATCTAGAAAAAAATCAGAGGTGTCTTTATCCAAAAAAAAAAGCAATATTGAAAGATAGAATCACGTCCCACACTATTGTCTACCGGTGGATTAGTCAAGTCCCTTTGGAATTTTTGGGAAGGATATATAGGACCCCTGTAACGGGGATGTAACTTTAAAAAAATTACCCCCTTTTGTATCAAAAGTTTTTCCCCAAATTGCCCCCATCAACAAACCATTTAAACTCTTTTATATTTTAAAATTAGGGATCTTGACCCAATGACATAACCTCCTCATCCCGTAATTTGGGTAAACCTCATATCAATTTGACTCTATCCCCTAACCACGACTCTGTAGAAAGATGGCGGGGTCAACTGGGATGGTCGGGGTTTGGAATGAGAGATGCAAAATAATTGTACACTTTTAGTATGCATATTAAATGGTTATTGGGTAAAATTCTTGTAACAAATGCATCCTGAATGGGGCCGTTTAAAAGATAATACATGCCCCAGTAGGATCTATTTCCCTTACAAACATATATTGCACACCATCTACTGACGCCCTAGTGCGTTTTTGGTTTTTTAGGTAGTGCCACATTGTGGGATTGGCGTCATTTTTATGTCTCTTTTTCCCCTATGGGGTTTATTTTGTCATGGGAATTTAGGGGATTAGAAGCCTTTATTGTGGGTGCATTGATTGGTCAAAAAGGGTGACCCAAAACTTGTATGCTTTTTTTTGCTTTTTTTTTGCTCGGGTTTTCTGGGCCCCGAGCAACCAAAGATTGGGGAAGCCAGAAACTCAGTGACATGCGCGCTCGGAATGGGCATGCCAGTCTAAAATTGAAGACGCCAGACCTTGTACTCCGTTTGTCCCGCTCCCCCATAAAAGGAAATTCTACTAGCACTTTTTTTGGGGGGTGAGTTGGAATTAAGTGATTTATGTATGTTTATTTCTTTGATGTCTAAACACTGGGGCTTTTTTGATATGTGGAACGGATTATTTTTATTGGTTGATGTTAAGGGGAGTAACCCTACATGCATATATATAGAGTCACCATTACTATATGTGTTATGCTTGAAAAAAAAAGGGTTTATTTTTTTAAGCCGAAACGTTTTCACACTTTTTTGTACTCTGGATCTACAATAAATTAATATCTGATGCTGACATCCTTCTTCTGACTTTCTAAATTCTACCTACGTCTGCTGGGGGATCTAAATCTACCTATACCTGCTGGGTCAATAATAAATTGGGTATCACTGTAATTGTATCGACGCACAAAGTAAAACTTTTTTTTAAAACTATATTCCGGCCCTCCAATGGTCTGAGGGACCGTGAACTGGCCCCCGGTCTAAAAAGTTTGAGGACCCCTGATTTAGAGCAACAAGTTTAATAGAAACGGAAATAGTCACACTAGTCATATATGCCTGCTGCTGCTATAACTAATTCTTCCCTGCCAGTTTTTTTCCACACAGCAACTGCCATATAGCAGACCAGGAAGGGTAATCCAGCAGCCAGTCCAAATATTTTTTGTCAAAGGCCAGACCTCCAATAGCTTAAAAACGAGAATTCGCAGGCATATATCTGACACTTCAAAAGCAGAATCCACACATGTCTCCACGGTATCACAGCATTTTGCCGAATACCATGCAGGCAACCTTGAATCATTCCAATGCAATGGCATCGAAATTGTTCATAATCCAAAAAGAGGAGGAGATATCAGGAGAAAATTATTATCACGAGAGGCGTGGTGGATAGTACAATTGAATACCCGCTTTCCCCACGGCCTTAATAAAAGACAATACATTATGTTCTATTATTAGAGTATATATTTTACTTTTTGTATATATTTCTTTGGAATATTACTTATTTTACCTTATGTCTGTCTTTTCTCATCTCCTGATTACTTCCACGTGTGTGTTTTTTTTTTTTTTTTTTTATTATATCTCCGTGATTGATTTTATATATTGGTACACCTGATTTTCTTTATTATGCTAATTTATGGCCCTTAAAAGGAAGCTACGTATCCACTTCGTCACACCATGATTAAGGGAGGAGTCTCCCGAAACGCGTCGGTGTGCAACACCATCATGTTTCCTCTTTGAGATGTTTGGATGTTTTAAATTGACCAAATAAAGCTACTATTTTTTTACCTTTGACAAAAAACATTTGGACTGGCTGCTGGATTACCCTTCCTGGTCTGCTACACTGCTGCTTGTGGGGACAGCGCTCCAGAACCCACATTTCCGTGCAGCCGTTACATGGAGTATAGGTGAGCTGAAAATTACCCTTCTTTTTTCTCTCGAAGCAACTGCCATAGGTTCCCTAAGCATGCCCCCAGTTATCGAAAATCTCTAAATATAATGAGACATGGACAATGTTTTTCTTGATAGGGTCCCAGCTCCTGCCATTTGTTCATTGGTAAAAGGGTTCTTCAGTTATATAAACTGCTCCAGCTTCTCTGTGTTTTTTTTCTGCTTTGGTCATGAGAGTTGAAGATGGCTGGTAAACGCTAATGCAGGTCTATGGGTCATCTTCATCTGTCCATAGTAGTAGAAAAATTAAATAAAGTTATTGGCACATATGCATCATGTTATATCTGTTGTCCTTCAAACACTAGAATATTTTTTCTAAGTGATTTTGGTCATAAGAAGACAGAGCTAAAAACTTTAGCAGTGGCTTCTTATAGTTTGACAAATGGATTTAAAAGGGCAGGAAACAGGTGATGATTAAGGTGGGAATTGTTATATCCAGAAACTATACAGGAGGCATTTCCCAAGCAACAGAAGAAGGAGAGAGTACTAGGTTCTGTGCCCAATGTTTGGGACATAGTATAAAATGTAACTGAGAATCTTGGATTTCACCAAATGGAAAACAAATGTACTTACAGAAAAGGTATGACATTTTGGGGGGGGTTGAAATTTATATATTCCAGACATTTTCTGGGATAGTGTGATATCAGATGATGTTAATAAGGATATTTGGGCACAAAGATAACTGTGAAGGAAAGAAAAGATGATTCCAGCCATATAAAATTCTGGTGCTCCGGATCACCAACCTAGCCAAAAACAGCAAAACCAAGGGTGTAAGCTGATTTTAGCTTTCATCTGCACCTGTCAGCCAGAAAGAACATGCTGACCAGCGTCCATATACAATAAAATTGCATATAAATGTTGCTGCCAGATAAAAACATTTCCATGTCTCATGATCAAGATTTAGAGTCATGTCTCATTAAAGAGTTTCTTTTAAAGGAATTTGATGGAATTCCACGTTAACTACTAAGCTGTGACATTATCCTGAACAAACCCTGGCATTAAGCAGGGATCAGACAGACAATATACAACAGACAAATAGGGCACAGATCAGCCATAGCCTGCCGCCACATCCTGCCTCAGAACTCCTGGGGGTTTCTGTCCCGAGTGTTAACGGACAGGGCCCAGGGATTGAGGGCAAATGCTGAGGATGTGAAAACAGTTAAAGCCCTTAGAAGAGCAGGCCTTAGAGCAGGCTTTAGGCTTTAAGTCTACCAGGCGTCGGCCTGACGTAGGTGGCGCAATGACATCACATCATCATGCCACCTATGCCAGGCTTCACTTGAAGAAGCACATCTGCCACTCATCGCATAGGGGGAATGGGGAGAGAGGTGAGTTTTTTGTTTTTTTTAGTAACCTACCGCCTACCTGGGAACCAGCCACCTAACTTGGACCCACCTGCCTAAAGGTTGCCCACCTTCCACCTACCTAAATAGGGCACACCTACCACCTAAATACCTGGGGCCTACCTAATACCAACCTAACTGATGCCCAACTACCACCTACCTAACTGGGGCGTACCTAGCTACCTTACTGGGCCCTATTTACCTACCTGGAGCCTATCTACATACCTAACTGGGATCTACCTATTGCCTACCTACCTAATTGGGCTAACCTACCTACTTGGGGCCTACATAACTGGGGCCTATCTACGTACCTACCTGGGGCCTTCCTAACTATCTAACTGGGGCCTTTCTACCTGGGGCCTACCAACCTACCTACCTGGAACCTACCTACATATCTGTGGCCTACCAAAATACTTACCTAGGAGGTACCTAGTTAACTACCTGGGGCCTACCAATCTACCTATCAAGGGACCTACCTACTTACATATCAACTTTCTTACCTTGGGCCTACCAATCAACTTGTCTGGGGCCTATCTACTTACCTAGGGCCTAACAACTTATCTGACAATGGGCCTTGACTATCTACCTAACCGGAGTCCTCCCTACCTACCTAAAGCCCCTACCTACCTAGGACCCTGTCTGATTACCTACATACTTATCTGGGGATTCACCTACCCACATGGGGTCTTGCCACCTGCCTGGGACCTTGCCTGCCTACATACCTACCTACATGTGGCCTTGACAAAATACGTGAAGCCTTTTCTATGCATGTACCTGGGGCCTTTCCTAGCTGGGGCTTTACCTCATCTTGGTCCTACCTAGCGGGGTCTTACCACATAGTGGGTGGCCTATATACCTAGATACTGAGTGTGTGGGGAGAGGGGCTACCAACTAATAGTATGGGTTTGGATAACAAATTTGGGGGTCTACCTGCTTAATAATGCTACCTATCTAAATGAAGAATCTACCTATCTATAAAGTCATATTTCGTATTCATGCTGCCCTATGCACTTTAGAAGGGTGTCATCCAAGTTATGATTAATGTTTTTATATTTTACAGATTTCCCCACTGCACTATGTCAGAACAGTGTTGGATCCATTTCTTTAATAAAATGGTCAATGAGGAATTTGGTCAGGGAGTGCTTATTTAAGTTAAGTGTTTTTGTGTTTTGGTGTATTTTTTACGTTTTTTTTTTCAGTGTTAATCAAAGAGGTGTCTGACAGAAGTCTCTCTTTTACCAGTGTTGCAGCTTGGTGTCAGCCAGCGGTGTTTTGACACCGAGCCTTAGCACTAGAAATGCAGAGGCATCTGCAAGATGGTTAAAGAAACACACTGACAACACAATCCATCATAGTCCAACGTGTAAACCTGGAAAAAAAAACACTACATGTGTGATGTATTTGTTCCCTGTGTTATCCAGTTAGCGGCATGATTATATTAACGGGCACCGGTAAATGTCCGTGGCCAGAGAGGGGTCTGGCCTAAGTCCAGAATCAGAGAAACACAATACAGCAGAACCGCACGGATCAAAAGCCAGGACACAGAAGCAATCACAGGCATTGCGGTGACGAACTGTGGCAATCAAGGGGTTAAAGCATCGGGGAGCGGAGGTTTCCCCCACTACCCGGTGCTTGCAGGAGTTGTGCTGGGATCGGGGCTGTGTAGTACAGCTCCGATCTCAGCGCTGCTGCGGCGCCCGGAGCCGCAAACTCCGATATCTGCAGCGACACCAAAAGACGTCGCTGCAGACGAACGACCTGCACCAGCCGACGTCAAAAGATGGTGGGTGGTTGTTAAGGAGTTAAAGGTTTGACTATGGATGAAAAGTTACAGATAGACTTTCTCTAATAATTGGTGAACCCCAAGAATCTCTTTAGAGCTTTCAGGGAGTTTGGCTGTACCCAATCCACAATAGCCTGAATATTGATGGGATCCATGTGGAAGGCATGCAGTGTAAGAATATAACCTAGGAAATGTAATTCTTGTACCCCAAAGAGACATTTTTCCAGTTTTGCAAATAAGTGATTTTCCCTAAGAATCTGTAGTACAGTGAGCAAATGTTCTACATGGTAAGACCAATCAGGAGAAATCACAAATTTCATCCAGATAAACAATAACAAACCATCCAATGAGATTTCGAAAGGAGTCATTAACATAATGTTGGAAAACCACCGGTGTATTACTTAAACCGAAGTGCATGACCAAATACTCATAATGCCCATCGGGGGGTATTAAAAGCCGTCTTCCACTCATCTCCCTTGTGGATGTGAATTAAATTATATGCACCCACAAATCTAGTTTGGAGAGTCAGGTACCCCTGAAATCTTATTGAACAGATCTGGGATGAGAGGAATGGGGTACTGTTTTTTAACGGTTATCATATTTAACTCCCAGTAGTCAATGTAAGGCCTAAGACCACATCCTTCTTTTTGACAAAAAAGAACCCAGTCCCTGAAAGATTATATACCTGACCCTTTGGAAATTTGACATTCAGAAGCAACTCAATAGCACAGTCAAAGGACATATGTGGTGGGAGCAAATCACAGCCTATCTCAGTGAACACATCAGAAAACTCTTAGAAAAAATTAAGGTAAGGGTGATTAACTGGGAGAAAAAGTAGACAACAAAAGTGTTAAACAATGTTTATAACACATAGGACTCCAGTGAACAAGGTCAGCTTTCTTCCAATTACTGGGTATGAACTTGTAACCATGTCAACCCCAGAACTACATCTGCTGGTAAGTTATCCAATACAAAAATGAAAATAACCTTTGACTGTAAAAACCCCATTTTTAAGTTAATCATAGAAGTGGGCAACTTAATTGCCCCCTGACAGAGGAGGGTGTTGTCTATAGCAACCAGGTGAACTAGGGTCACAAGAGATAACAAAGGGATATTCAATGTGCCAGCAACTTGTGAGTCCAGAAAATTCTCTGCAGAACCGCAGTTGAGAAACGCATTGCTGGAAAAAACATTGTTGTTATTTGTAATAAAAACAGGCAAAATAACCTTTTGTGATATAGTGGGGAATACCTGGCCGCCTTGGTGACCTTCCAGAGAGTTACCTAGGTGCTGCAGTTTTTCCGGAACTAGACTCTTGGGGAAACTCTGGATAAAGTTATCCAGTGTTCCACAGAAGAAACAAAGCCCCTTCTGCATTTGTAAGATTCTGTGGTCTCTAGGAGACATGGTATATCCCAGCTGCATAGATTCTTGATTTGGACCCAATGCGTCATTAGGTGTGAAGGAATGGAGAGCTATCTTAGAATGCTCCCTTTGATGTTCCCGTAAACAATGGTTGTGTTGTATAGCAAGGATCATTGACTCCTCTAGGGTTTTGGGTTGCAGATAGCTGACCAATAGATCCTTAAGTGTCTCTGACAGTCCTTAATGAAAAAGGCATCGCAACGCTGAGTCATTTCACTGGCAATGACCAGCGCCTGAACGTGGAGCAGTAGTGTTCCACTGGTGGCTGCACCTGGCGGAGAGACAAATGATTAATTTCAGCTACTGACCTGATGTCCAGTTCATCATACAGAAGTCCCAAGGTCTGTAAAAATGAGCCTATGGACAACAGTTCTGGGGATTCGGGCATCAGGGAGAAGGCCCAACCTTAAGGAGTTCCCCTGTAGCAATGAGACGACGAACCCCACTCATTGTTCCTCAGTGCCAGATGAATGAGGCTTAAGCCAAAAATACAGCTTTCAGCCTTCCAGGAATGTAATGAAGGCCCTGCAGTCACAAGAAAAATGATCAGACAGGTTTAGCATAGGCTCCACAGGTGGGTAAACAGTAACTGTGTTCTGGGTGGGAGCAGTCTCCTGCAGTTGAACCCACTAAGCTAGGTCTTGAACTAACTGTGCCAAACCGTGGATCTGGTCCACCAGTGTTATAATTGGTTCCAGTGGATCAGGAAGCTCCTGGATAATTGGGTACAAAAATGGGCCTGAGATTCTGTCAGGGGTGCTTTATCTACCCTTAGCTCACCCTGCTTAGATATCACATTCTTTCCTAGTTTTTTACATAAAAAGGAAAACAACTTGTCCATTCAATAAATATAGATAAACAGATTGTCACAGTCCATGACACAGTACCTGTTGTGGACAGCGGACATGGCCATGTCCCTGCTTCTGTCCGTTCTCTATTCCGCCGCGGCCGCTGCGGACGTGTCTGTGTTGCCTGTTTGTATCCCTGGTTCCTATACCTGATGCTGTGTCCCTTGTGTCTGTGTACTCACCTTTCCTCACTCCTGTTCCTGTCTGTCTGCACATGCTCCCTAGGGTGCGCGCTCACTGATCTGCATTTAAAGGGACAGTGTCCAAATTTCCTGTCCAATGACTCACGACCTCCTGGCATATAAGGAACTTCCTGCCTCTGTTCTTGTTCAGTTCATCAATGTCCATCTGAGCTCCTGACCATTGATTCTTGCTGTTACCTGTGATTGTCTGTCTGCTCCTGTGTGCGTTTAACCCTGCTGTTTCCTGCCTTCCTGTATGTCTGTTACCTAAGTTCCTGTTTCTGCTGTATGCTGCCGTCTTACCTGTCAGCCTGATATCCTTTAAGCCTCATAAGAGCCTGTTACCTGTTTTCCTGTTTCTGCTGTATTCTGCCATTGTACTTGATGGATACCTCCCTGGAGCCGTCACCTGCACTTTAGCTGCCACCACAAGTAGCCACGTCAGGGGTAGCGACCTGAGGGTTCTCCACAAAGAAGTCCATTTTGGCCTTGTGGTGGACCTGGCGTGGTCCGCTATACCACCATCTACGCACGCGGTGGCCCGGAGGATCCATAACTACCCTGCGATCAATGTGTCAGTATCTACCGACCCAACTTTCCTTGAATGAACTTACCATGAACCCCTAGGTGATCCTACCTGTCCATCTTGGCTCATGGTTCGCCTAGATCTTCTGTACCCACTGGCTCATGGTCCCACCAGGAGCTTTTGTACCTGCTGGCTTATGGTCCCACCCAGAATGTCTGTACCCGCTGGCTCATGGTCCCGCCCAGAGTTTCTGTACCCGCTGGCTCATGGTCCCGCCCAGAACATCTGTACCCGCTGGCTCATGATCCCGCCCAGAATATCTGTACCCGTTGGCTCATGGTCTTGGCCAGAGGGTCTATACCCGCTGGCTCATGGTCCCACCTAGAGCTTCTGTATCCGCTGGCTCATGGTCTCGTCCAGAGCTTCTGTACCCACTGTTTCATGTTCTCGTCCAGAGCATCTGTACCCACTGGCTCAGGGTCCCGCCTAGAGCGTCTGTACTTGCTGGCTCATGGTCTCACCCAGAGCTTCTGTACCAGCCGGCTCAAGGTCTCAACCAGAGCTTCTATACCCACTGGCTCATGGTCCCACCAAGAGCTTCCTCCCCATCCTACCTACTGACCTGTCTTTCCTTGACACAGATCAGATATACATAGACTTTCCGGTGAAATAAAAGTGCAGATCTCAGGGGTGGGACCTGCACCTGTCAGACATTTATGGCACATCCTATTGATATGACATGAGAACAGCCCTTTAAAGTCAATAGGCCTAAGCTGTAATACCAGACACGGCACATGGACAACAGTTACAGTGTTTTTTATCCTGGACAACCTGTTCAGTGCTATTGATACACATACAGTTCTGGTTTGTGATATTATAAAAATTACCCTATATTAATGCAATAAAACTTGGCATATAAAATACTTTATAGAAACAAGCCTCCTGTGGCAATTTGTAATATAATGACCCTATTTCTAGTGAACATTCATATTCCATCAGTATTTAGTGAAGCAGATTCACTGGACTGTGTAACAAATACATAGTAAAATAGATTACAGACCTGTTGGGAGTGTATTTAGTCTAAATGCTGGCTATCGAAAGAGACAATAACATTATTCTTTTTGGCTATAAACCGTTCCCTTGTATTTGGCAGTAAAAACTACAGACAAATGGTTTTAACCCAGTCACTGCCAAAGATTTTCATGTTAAGGTTGAGTAATCTGTGCTGTGTTCCTGGAATATATTTCATAACGACATATTGGCTTTATCTTTACTTTTGGCACTTGTTTATGTTCTTGTGTAGGGTCCAAATGTTTCACTTTATAGAAAATCTGTTTAAATAATTTCTTATTGCAAGGTTTAGGTGTAAATGAGCTTTTGGTATAACAAGTAGAAACACATTATAAAGCGCAAAACATGATTGTCTAATGGGTAGGTATAAATAATGCATTGTTTGAAGTATCGCATCAGTTATTATTTATCACAGTGACTTAATATGGTGTCATTTTTCCATCAATTAGAGTCCTTCTATTTTCTAATCAGATCATCTAAGAAGTAGATTTTAAATTCTCCTGTTATCTAAATTAGTGATATAACTATACTATAATGTAAAAGATCTAATAATGGAAGCAGTGACTAATGGACTAGTGCACTTTTTAGAATATTTTACAAAGCTGCCTTCACAGTCGCTACTGCCTTAAAAGTTCTAAAACTTAAGTACAGAGCTTTTAACACACCTGTCATAATATAGGTTTTGAACTGCTTCTTTGTGGTTGGCAAAAATCTAGGATAATTCTTAGTCTTTTCTGGAGTTAGAGTTTTTATTTAATACTTCCATAGTTACATAGCTTATAAGGCTGAAAAAAGACATATGTCCATTCAGTTCATTTTTCATCCTGCAAAGTTGATCCAGAGGAAGGCAAAAACCATATGTCCTCATTTTAGGGGGAAAAAAACCTCTTCCTGACTTCAAATCTGTAAATCAAAATAAATCCCTGGAATAAAGAGGAATTTTCTTTTTAGGCATCTAATCACTACAATTTGTTAACTTATACTTTTAGAAATACATGTATACCCATTTTCAACTCTTTTAGTTCCCCATGACAACTTCCTCTGGCATTCTACATTCTCACTGTCCTTATAATAAAGAATCCCCTTCTATGTTTATTTAGAAACTTTCTTTGTTCTAGACGGAGCAGCACATTTCACTCCAGAATGCCTTGATAGTCTTGAGATTTCATTGTATCCTGCAGATATTCAAGACCCTGTGCTAGACACAGCAAAGCAGCCCCAGAACATAACCAAGCCTCCTTCATGTTTCACAGTAGGTACAATGTTCTTTTATATGTATGCTTCATTTTTTGCATCTTTGAAAATAGAGCTGATGTGTCTTGCCAAAAAGCTCCAGTTTTGTCTCATCTGTCCAAGGCATATTCTCCCAGAAATCTAGCTTTTTTTATGCTTTCAACAGTGGTTTCGTCATCAGTTGCCTTCCATTAAGTCCACTTTGGCAAAGATGGCGATGGATTGTACGATCTGAAACTGATGTAGTTGGAGTTCACCTCTAAACTATTTGTAAGTTGTTCAGGGCTCTTTGGTTATTATTATCTGTCTCCTCAATTTGTCATAAATTTTCCTCTTGTGATCATGTACAGGGAGGTTGGCTACAGTCCCATAAACCTTAAACTTCTTAGTAATATGTGCAAGTAACAGAAACATGAAGCTGTTTGGAGATGGTCTTATAGCCTTCACCTGTAACATGTTTGTCTATAATTTTTGTTCTAATCTCCTGAGACAACTGTATTTTACAGCTGGCCCTATGCTGTGTCTCTCGCTCCGGTCACTGGCGATTAACCCCTTATCTGCCAATCGCAGCAGCTAAGGGAAAGACAGATTGACCGAGCTACCTCTGCCTGCATTGGCATCACTGCAATGTGATTGCAGCTGCTGATGCTCTCCCTAGAAACTCAGAAGCCTAACAAAAGCCTCCAGGCTGATTGTGATGTCAGTACGCCTGGCCATGAATTGTGACCGGCAGTTACAATGCATAGTAGTACTGCTATGCATTGTAACAGCAATCTAAAGATCACTGATAAAAGTCCCCTACCGGGACAAGTAAAAATATTTGTGAAAATGGAAGAAAAAAAATATTAAAACATCCACACAGAAAACAACCACGTGCACTGCCGTTTTCCCCTTTACAAATGCCATTCACCCCAAAAAAAGATCAAAAATACATAAAGTATGCACATTTAGTATTGCCGCACGCGTAATGACCTAATCTATAAATGTGTCACATTCTTTAACCTGCATGATGAACAACATAAAAGAAAAGTCGCAGAATTGCAATTTTCGTTCAGCCACAGTACATAAAATGGAATTAAAAGTGATCAGAGTCATATAAACACCAAAGTAAAATGCCAAAGTCATATAAACGCCAAGCTGACCAATGAAAACGTCAGGTCATCCCGCAAAAAAAAAGCCCTTACAGAAAAATAAAAAAAGATATGGCTATCAGAAGATAACTATGCATAAATATTGTTTTACACAAAAAAAACACTTCTTTTTACACAACATAAAAAAATTATATTAATTGGGTATTGCCGTAATCACATCAACCCACGGAGTAAAACTAACATGTCACGTATACTGCACAGTGAGCGCTGTTAAAAATACAAAACACTAATATGATTGCAGTATTTTCTTTACCCTCTCTTCCAAAAAATGGAAAAAAATAAATTTTTTATTTTCACGGCCTTATGCTTAAAAAATTTGTGAAATACCTGTAAGGTCAATATATTCACTGCACCCCTGGAAATATTCCTTAAGAGGTGTAGTCTCCAATATGGGGTCTTTTTAGGGGTGTTTATTTTACCCCCTTAGGGCGTTCGCAAACCTGAAATGGCGCCTAAATAAAATTGTAATGAAAATTAGACCCCAGAGTCCAGTAGGTGCTCCTTCTACTCTGAGGCTTGTGTTGTATGTGTTGTGGTCAGTTTGTAGCCTAAGTCAGGAGAGAGTGAAAAAACTAATTCCTGTAGCCTCAATGTACGGGGCAGGCGGGAGTTTGAAATCCGAACCCATTTTTTTGTGCAAGAAAACAGGGTACGGCAAAGTTAAAATACAGTCAGATCTCCGACGGTATTTTAGCTTAGCTGTATAGACATTGCCTTATAAGCTGCAGAAAAAATGTTTAGGTTTACATATCATTTAGTTCTATTTAATTGTTTATATAGTGCCAACATTTCCTGCAGGCAGGGGCGTCGCTAGGCGATCTGCGTTGGCAGATCGCCTCAGGCGCCTACTTCTGCCTATGAGGAGGGGGGCGCAGATATGGAGCAGGCTCAGCAGTTCTGCTCGCTCCTTACATGGTGCTTCTATTGTTTTTAACCATCCCCCCTGTTGTGACGGAGGGGGAGGGAAGTTTTGCCGCATCATTGATGTCAGTAGTGAACAGAGTTCAAGCCCCCAGCGCCTCTTCCCTCCTCTGCCAGAGTATTCCTGGGAAAAGAGGTTGGAGCCGTGAAGCTCCACCCTTTTTATGCAATAAAACACTGAGTTCCTTGAAGAGGACTGAATGCCTGACACTCTCCAGGACAGGTGAGTATTTCCTCGGGGTGGGAGGAAGGTTTAGAGTAGGTGTAGAATGGGGGTTAGAGGGAGGATGAAGGAGTGGGTTAGAGTGGGGGGTGGGGAGTAGAGGTGACAGGTGGAGGTTGGTTGGGTTATGCTCTATCACCCACAACAGGCATTCTGCTTTCTGGGTGCATGCTGTGGCGATGTCACCCAGCTTTCCCATCTAGCATGCAGAAAAGTTTGTTGATGTCCCATCCCCTGCTGCAGGCTATGATAGGAAAGCAGGTTGCTGTGAGGATGGAGTGTCACACAGCTTTCTTAGATGCTGAATACCCTATTCAGCACATGGGAAAGCTGGGTAACATTCCCCACAGCAGGCTCCCAGAAAAGCTGGATGCCTGGATGCCTGCTGTGGGGGATGTTACCAAGCTTTCTTATCATAGCCTGCTGCGGGAGATGAGTTGCCATCCAGATTTCCCAGGCGCTCTATAGGCTATCCAACATCTGGGGAAGCTGTGTGGTGCCCCATTGCCCACAGCAGGCACCCATTTCTGCTGTGAGGGATGTCACCTAGCTTTCCCAGTAGCTGGCTATTCATATCCAGGAAAGCGTGGTAAAATCCCCCACAGCAGGCTATGATAGGAAGGCAGGTTGCTGTTGGAGATGGGTTGTTCAGCCTATTAGGGTATGTTCACACGGCGTAATTGCGGCGCTGACAGAATGCGCCACAATACGGGGTGATGGGGGTCGACGGACGAGGCGTCAACCAAGTCTCAGCCAGAGCCTATGGACATTCATAATTGCGGGGCACATTTCGCCACGTATTGCGTTTAATACGCGGCGAAATATGCCCGCAATTATGTGGCAAAATAAGCCGTGTGAACATACCCTTATTGTATATCTTTGTATACTGTTTCTGTTTTTTTACAGGTTTCCCTTTTGGACTATGGCGAATCAGCGTACATTTTTAAATAAAATGGTTAACGAGGGATAGTGTCGGGGAGTGTTGATTTAAATAAAGTGTTTTTCTTCAGTTCTGTGGGGTTTTTTTTGGGTTTTTTTTTCAGTGCTGCAAATGGAGGTGTCTGAAATGCGCTTCTCCTACTGGGGCTTGGTGTCAGCCAGTGGTGCTTCTTGTCACACAAGGCTGAAATAAACCCCCTCTTACTATTACCCCAGTACCCAACATACCAGGGGTGCTGGGAAGAGCCGGGTAACCGTCAGAAGCAGACCCTCTAATGCAGGGGTGTCAAACTCATATGGAAACAAACTTAAAGGGGTTATCCAGAGAAAAGAAACTGATGACCTATCCTGGATGGGCCATCAATTTGGGAACGGACGGGTGCTGAGTGCCAGCGCCGCTTACGGTAATAGCACACAAGGGAAGTGAAGCCGAAACGCGTCACATCTCCTGTGTTGCGGCTGGCTCAGGGTACTGCAGCGTAGCCCTCATTCACAGTGAATGACACCGCTCTACAGCGATGCTTCACAGCACTGCACCTCCCTGTGCAGCGTGTGCCATTTTGGTACAGCTGATCTGTACAGTTGTGAAGTGTCAGCAATCAACTGATAAACTATTGATGGCCTATCTGCCTTTCGTTTGGCCATTTTAGTGCTTACCTATGTATGACAGTATAATGCCTTATAAATAGCAATCACCAAATAATACACCTATACATGGAACAAATGTACAGTACAAATGATTGTTACTAAAAAAAAAAACTTAAGGATCAAATACTGCCAGACTATAACCAAATGCGACCACTATATGTGACTATTAGTAAGCAGGCACTCTGCAGACATATATTAATTCCATATAGTGGTATATACTAATTATATGTAGTTGCAGACATATAAGTGATTACACTTAGGGCCACATGTATGAAACGGTTTTGGTGTAAAACTCACTTTTTTGCCCATAGGTTTTTATTGAGAAAAAAGTGAGTTTTAGACCAAAACCGTTTCGTACATGTGGCCTTGTGACTCACAGGAGACGTTTCTTCTGATTGGAGTAGCTCACTTTCCTTTTTTCTCATTCCGGCCCAGACCGCTATGATAACTTCTCCTATCTACGAATCGCCTCTACAGAATTTACCACACAAACATTTTAGAATCCTTACTTTTCCCCCAACTATATACCTACCTACCTATTGGGTGGGTTTATATACCTCCCTTCCTAATGGGGGTTTATACAGGAAAGCGTGCGACGCCCCATCCCCACTGCAACCAGCTTTGGGAAGTCACCCATCGTCTCTTTATAGGACCCATTAGGTAAGTATATAGACCCCCTCCAGGTAGGTATATAGGTCTCCTCAGTAGGTAGGTATATAGCCCCTTGGTATTTAGGTATATAAATCCATTAGTATGGAGATATAAAGGTACCCTTGGTAGGTAGATATATGAGCCCCATTAATATGTAGAAAGGTATATATGGCCCACTGCAGGTAGTTTATAAAGTCCTGTACAGTAGAAAGGTAGGTATATAGGCCCCCTGAGTAGGTGGATATCCCTCCCAAAAAAATAAAATAGGTAGGTATACAGGTCAGCATGACAAGTGTAGGTTTGATGGGCCCCCAGTAATTTGTTAGGTATGTAGGGTCCCCAAGTAAGTTCTTAGTTATATAAGGCCCAGTATGGTAGATATATAAGTAATATGTCCCTCAGTATGGTAGATATATAAGTAATAGATCCCCCAGTATGGTAGATATATAATAGGTCCCCAGTATGATAAATATATAATAGGTCCCCCAATATGGTAGATATATAATAGGTCCGCCAGTATGGTAGATATATAATAGGTCCCCCGGTATTGTAGATATATAATAGGTCCCCCAGTGTGATAGCTCTATAGGGCAAATAAAAAATTAACAGTACTCCCCTCTTTCCTGTTCCCTTGTTCAAGCTCTCGCTGCTCCTGGTCTTCCTGCACAGGCGGCGTGACATCATCATGACGCGCAGGCAGCGTGATGACATACTAATGGTGCCTCTCTGCTCCACAGCAGCGTTAAAATGTATGTTCATCCACAGAAGGCACTTGAAGAGGCCATCGGTGCTCCGGGCCCACAGCAGAGGCTCGAAACTTGGGGACTCCCGTGCTGTGTGAGATGTGCTTGCACAGGCCAGCTGTAAATACAAAATTTTAATTATCTGGCAGGCCAAAAGTTACTGTAATGGTCCACTTCTGGGGCAGATGCGGATTGATATTTTTAGGATGGGACCTGTGTCCATGGACCTTCTCATTCAGGCTGTAGCTGTCAGTTTTACCTTGGATGGTTATGGAAAACGGGGAGGACCTCATGTATATTTTTCTTCTTATGTAAATAATAAAATGAAATATGAGGTTCACACCGTTTTTCATAACCAACCAAGGTAAAAGCGGCAGCTGTAGGCTGATAAGATCAAGATAGGAAGGTCCATGGATGTGGATCTTCCCACCCTAAAAATACCAGCTGGCAGCCACCCCAGAAGTGGACCATCACATTAAAGGGTCAGTAATGGAGAGGCATCTGTCAAATACCTCCATTACCAACCCTGGACAAAAATTTTATAAATAAATACACAGAACTGGAAAAAACACTTTACTTAAATAGAACCTTAGAGTATTTAAAGAGTACCTATCACCTCCACACAAACACACAAAATTGATAGTAGATGAAATTAATAAGACTTTTCTCAAATATATGTCATTAGTAATCCAGAGCATTTACTTCAGCATTACAGGGACACAGGTTTTACTTTCACTTTGTAACTCAGGAGGTCCTTATCTAGATGGAATACATCTGTGGGAGTTATCAACTGTACAGGGGTAGCTAAGGGCATAGGTGCTTGTACATTGTTAATATGAGTCTCTCCCTACATACAGTGCAGCAGGCACAGAACACTGAGGACATAGTGTAACAGAGTTTACAGCTTGTTTCAGCCTCTTTCTCCATAGAACACAGGCATCTATATTACACTTTTGCTAGTGTGCACATGATGTAGGCTTACAGGTTTCCCCCTGCACAGTGGACACTCCCAGCTCAGAAACAATTACTTTCACACAACTGTCAACATTATCATCCATCAAGCTGTCAGGACCCGACTTGGCCCAAGTTCAGAGCTGTCTTAAAGGGCCAGCGCTTTTTAAAAACAAAAACCTGAATTACAGGTAAAATGCTTTGATTTTCCTAATGACGCATATTTGAGAAAGTGTTTGTATTATAGTCTCCTGTTACTTCATAAGGTTTCGCTGGAGGTGATAGGTTCTCTTTAATGCTCAAATCTGGCAGTTTTCAGCCTGAGAAGACATATACCAAGGAATCCACTGTAGTCCGAAGGAGGGAACCTGTAAAATAATAGAAACACTAAAAAAATTGTCAGTACTAATGTCACGTCAGAGGAGGTACAGTAGGCCCTGACTGCCACCCAGTCCACTGTCCCTGCCTACTTGGCGTGCTGCCCTAGATGGCAGACCCCAACTGGACGACAGTTCCTACGCTGCTAAGTTCAGGGCCGTCAGGGAAAACGCAAGGTCAAACGGTCCGAGACGGTAACGGTCAAGAATGCCAAAGCCACAATCAGAAACCGAAGAATAAACAGGAAACAAGCCAAGGGTCAAACACGAGCGGGAACGAAGTACATAAATGGAGGACAAAACTTATTCAAGGCAAGCTGAGGTCAATAACAAAGGAAGCAAAACCAAATATCACAGGGAACAACAGGGGAAACCTTTTCACAGGCAAGGCCAGAGAGGTCTGAGTTTAAAAGGTTTTCCTGGACACCGCCCCAGCAGCTGATTGGCCTGACCGACACACCAGTTGTTGGGAGAGGCTGCAGAGCTGTCACTCCTGAGCTTCAAAGCAGCACCTCTCCCAGGGCATGGGTCCAGAGCAGAGGGTTTAACCCTTACCGGGCATTGCCACATACAAACAGAAGGCTGTCTGCCTGAACGTATGACATCTAAACTCCACTCCTTATACCCTCTGAAGGTCATGGTTGCGTCTCATCTTCTTTTGGTACAGGGGACGGACTTCAGGTCATCCAATATGATCCTGGGGAGGTACAGGCCACAGCCTCTGCACAATGTCCGGTGGGGTTGGCACTCTGTCTCCCCCCAGAAGATTGTGATTGTAAGCTATGGCCTGTATCTCCACTCCTGCCCCCTTCCATTGTGTTATGTGACCTAGTGGCAACACAAAATATCCACCCTCCCAAAAAAAATCCAACCCCATGAACTCTCACCTCCACTGATCACCCCATATCGCCTTTATCTCCACCCATAACCACATATCCCCCAACCACTCTCATCTCCACTTATCGCCTTATAACCCATCACCTCCACATATCAAACCATGACCCCTAACCTCATCCATAACCACATAGCCCCATCAACCCCACCGATCATTATATGACCAGTCACCTCTGCCCATCACCCTATAGCCCCTAACCTCACTCCATCACCCAATAGCCCCTCACTTCTCCCCATCACTTTATAGTCCCATCACCTTCACCTCTCATATCATGACAACTCACCTCCATCTATCTCCACATAACCCCCTCACCTGCATGCATCATTTTATAACCCCTCCCACCTACACCTATCACCCCATGAGGAGTTTGTACAGAGGTGGGGAGAAGCTAGAGAGCTGCGAGAAAATTGTGTCTAAGTTGTTTGTGTGGTAAACTCTGCAGAGTTGAGTTGTGGTCAGGAGAAGTCATCATGGCGGTCGGATGAAGAAGAAAAGGGAAAGAGATGGTCTCCCATTAGAGAAGGCATGTTCTGTAAGTCCCGACACTGTAATCACTTATATGTCTGTAGAGCCGATGTACATCTGGTACCTACCACTATATGGTTACTGTATGCCGGAAATATTGGTAGTAGTGTAATGGTTTTTATTCAGGAACAGTATGCCAGCATTATCCATTCATTATGTGGTGGTGATATGATGTCATGTTGTGGAGTTATTATTCAGTCAGTATGTGGTAGTGATATGTGGTCATGGTGTGGAAGTATTATTCAGTAACTAGATGGTCATGGTGTGGTGTCATTATTCAGTTATTATGTGGTGGTGATATGCAATCATTGTGTGGTGGCATTACTCAGCCACTATGTTGTATTTATATGTGGTTCATGATGAGATGATATTATTGAGCCACTATGTGGTGGTGATATGTGATCATGGTTTTGCGGTATTATTGAACCAATATGTGATGGTGATATGTGGTGGTATTATTCAGTCACTATGTGGTGATGATAACCCTTGACCCCTCCTCTCTGTCCAACTATCGCCCCATCTCACTGCTCCCTTTTGCTTCCAAACTCCTCGAGCAGCATGTCTATCTTCAGCTGTCCTCCCACCTCTCTCCAACTCTCTTCTTGACCACTGCAATTTTGGTTTCCGACCAACCATCTACAGAAACCGCCCTAACCAAAGTCACTAATGATCTAGTAACTGCTTAAAGCCTCACGTCACTACTCTGTGCTCCTCCTCTTAGACATGTTCTCTGCCTTTGACACTGTCGACCATTCCCTCCTGCTACAAATCCTCTCCTCCCTCGGCATCACGGACTTAGCTCTTTCCTGGATCTCCTCGTACCTCACTGATCGGACATTCAGCGTCTCTCATTCTCGCTCCACCTCCTCACCCCGGCCTCTCTCTGTCGGTGTCCCCAAGGGTCAGTCCTGGGCCCACTACTCTTTCTATCTACACCCTTGGCCTCGGTCAGCTCATAGCCTCACATGGCTTTCATTAAACCACCTGTATGCTGACGATACCCAACTCTACATCTCCGGCCCAGACGTCACTTCTCTACTCTCCCGGATCCCTGACTGTTCTGTCCTCCATTTCCTCCTTCTTCTCCTCACGTCTCCTAAAACTAAATGTAGGGGAAAACAGAAACTCATCATCTTTCCACCATCCAACTCTACCCTGCCCTGATCTCTTATTACAGTCAATGGCTCCACACTCTCACCGGCTCCGCAAGTCCACTGCCTTGGGGTAATCCTCGACTCCGCTCTATCTTTCAAACGCACATCAAACCCTTCCCTCTGCTCCCGCCTCCACCTGAAAAACATCTCTCGCATCCGCTCATTCCTCAACTCTGACACTACCAAAAATGCTGGTCCATGCCCTTGTCATCTCCGCCTAGACTACTGCAACATCCTTCCCCGTGGCCTCCCAGCTAGCACCCTCGCTCCCCTCCAATCCATCCTTAACTCTGCTGCCCGTCTTATCCACCTCTTCCTCGCTACTCCTCTGCCTCTCCCCTCTGCCAATCCTTCACTGGCTTCCTATTGCCAGCGCATTAATTTCAAGTTGTTAAAACCCTGACCTACAGGCTCTCCATGACCTCTCCCCTCCTACATCTCTGCACTACTCTCCAGATACCTCCCCTCACGCAATCTCCGCTCCTCTCAGGACCTTATCCTCTGCTCTCCCCTTATCAGCTCCTCACACAACCGTCTCCAAGACTTCTCCCTGCTTCACCCCCACTCTGGAACTCATGCCCCATCAAATTCAGACTCTCCTCCACTTTCACCAGCTTCAAAAGCAACCTGAAAACCCATTTCTTCAGGCTTGCCTACAACCTCACTAAACTTGTCACTACTTCCTCCACATACATGTCTGCCCTCACCTCCTGTCTCTTTCCCCTCCTTGTAGATTGTAAGCCCTCGCGGGCAGGGTCCTCTCTCCCTCTGTCGTGCCAATTGTCATTATCCCTTATCACTGTACTCGTTTGATTTATGTAATGTATGTAACCCCCCGAATGTACAGCGCCCTGGATTCAATGGCGCTCTAAAATACTTAATAATAATAATAATAAGAATGATATGCGTTGTTATTATTCAGTCACTATGTGGTGATGATATGTGGTAATGGTGTGGTGGTATTATTCAGCTACTATGTAATGATGATATGTGGTCATGGTGTAGTGGTATTATTCAGTCAGTAGTGGTGATGACGTGATCATTGTGTGGGTGTATTTTTCTGCCAGTATGAGATGGTGATATGTGGTTATGGTGTGGTGGTATTATTTAGTCACTATGTAGTGGTGACGTGGTCATGATGTTGCGTATAATTCAGTCACTATGTGGTGCACCTGAATGAATGAACCTGTCAAAAATGTGGTCATGGTGTTGCATCATTCATAAAAAAACAGTCTTCATACCTATTTATATGTATTTTTGTATATACAATTTATTATTTAATATAATACATCCTTATAGACCTTAGTGCTCTTGTGTTAGCACAATTGTGTTTTTTTTTCCCATTCTAAGCAACAAGGGAGGGCGCAGGCAGCGCCATTGGCCTTACTTTCCTAGAGCACCAAAATACCTTGTTCCAGCCCTACATACATATACACAGGAGCACATTTCATAGTAAATCAATTAACCAATCATAATGTTATTTTGGATGTGGGAATAAACCACACAACCCAAAGAAAATTCACATAAACCCCAGAGGAAACATACAATAATATGTTGTCTTTGGTCAGGTTGTGTTGTGCCATCATTCTGTCACAGATGCCCCTGCGACCCCCATCCCGGGTCGCAGGCGCATCCGTGACCCGCTACTGAGCGGCGCCGCGACCCGCATATTCCCCAGGAGGTTCCCCTGTAAACGTACCCGGCCACGCTCCTGCTGTAGTCTCTGTCCCGCGGCACGTGCGGCCCTGCTCCCTAGGGCGCGCGCGCGCCGGCAGTGTTAAATTTAAAGGGCCAGCGCACCGGTAATTCATTATTGCCGGTCGCTGCCCCTATTTAAGCCTGCCTCTTCCTGGTTACCCTGCCGGATCTTTAGTGCCTTACCGCCTACTGAGAAAGCGTTTCCTGAGTCTAGTTCTGATTACCGTGTACCGTACCTTCTTGCCTCCGTCCCTCGACCACGAACCTTTGCCGCCTGTCCTGACCTTATTGCCTGTCCCCGACTACGAGCCTGCCTGACGATTCTGTACCACGCTATACCTTGGCTGCCACCGCAAGCAAGTCACGTCAGGGGTAGCGACCTGGTAGACTCCCGCCGCAGCAAGTCCATCCCGCTTTGCGGCGGGCTCTGGTGAAAACCGGGACCTACTTAGATTCCGCTCCCTGGCGTGGCTTACACCATCGCTTGCGGGGGTCCAGTGGATCCACTACTGCGCACCGTTACACATTCTTCTGTAGGGATTTAACGGTTTCACTAGTCTAAAAAAACAAGCATCATTAAAAACTGGGCACTGAGTAGATACCGTAATTGATCACTATGGACATCAATTTCAATATGACAAATCCTTTATTTGCCCGTAAATTGAATTAATTGCTTTTTGTGTTTAAATAGTAATATTACTTTGCACCTTTTAGGGTGCTTTCACACAGTGCATTTTTTGTGCATATTTGATGCATTTTTTAATGTGTTTTTTGTGTAGGAAGGCACAGCAATTAATGCAATACATTGCTGCACAAAAAACATGGTAAAAATAGCGATTTTACAGCGTTTTCTGTGCAGCAATGTACAGCATTAATTGCTGTGCCTTCCTGCACAAAAAAATGCATTAAAAAAACGCATCAAAATGCACCAAAAACACACTTTGTGAAAGCACCCTTAAGCCAACTACTAATAGTCTTTATTGTTTTTTTATTGCATGACACTAAATTTAAATATTTTTAAATGACTTCATTTAACTCCTTCCTGACATTTGACATATGTTTACAACATAGTCAGGTAGAGGTTAACAAAAAATGACATATATTTATGTAATGACGACCACACGGGCCCAAAAATAAAGCCTGCACAATCACTGCGGGAAACTGCCCGTACATTACAGATGGTGTCCCGCAGCATTGGCTGATACCGGAGCATACTCTGCTAGTGGTCAAATAACACCTTAGTTGCCACAGCCAAATGTGACCGACAGCTAAAAGAAAGACAGAGAATGAGCTCCCTTTGTCTCCATCAGCACCCCATCGGCAAAGATACTGTGTCAGAGATAGGCAAGTGTTCTATTCTGTGCTGGGGTCAGAGGAAAAACACTTAGTACTTTTACATAATATCCTTTATGCTGCTTCTTCTCCTTGTGTCAGAGATACGTGTACAGAATTATTATTGCTGTCTACGGAAGAGATAATAGCAGCTAGTCTCCACCCTCTAGGTGGAGCATATAGAAGAAGAAAACTTAAAAAATGACACTTCTTAGTCGTATAATGGTCAAAAACATTGTATCCTCATACACATAATGTTAGTGTAACGGCTGGTGTAGAGGATCCGCTGTACTACTGCAGGTGATGGTGTAAGCTGCACCAGGGAGCAGAGTCTAAGGGGGCCGCTCGTTTTCACCAGAGCCCGCTGCTAAGCGGGCTGGACTTGCTGCGGCAAGCGAATGCCCAGGTTACTCTCCCTGACGAGACTTGCCTGCAGTGGCGGCAAAGGTGTGGTGTGGTACAAAATCGCTAGGCTGGTACATAATCAGGGACAGGCAGGAAGGTCAGGACTGGTGGCAAAGATTTGTGGTCGAGAGACAGAGGCAATAGGTACGGTACATGTTATAGCAATAGAACACTTTGGAGTGCTTTTCACTGTAGGCATGAGGTGCTAAAGATCTGGCAGGGAAGTAGTGGAAGTGTCCCGGATATATAGGGTCTGCACCCAGCAATAACTAATTACCGGTACGCTGGCCCTTTAAATCTCGGTGAGCTGGCATGTCCCTGGAAGCTGGAACATGTCCACCAGCTGGCAGAAGAGTACAGAGGAGCAGGAGCCCGGCTGGGTGAGTAGTCACTTGTAGTATGAGTCGCGGCACAGCCCGACATGGGGACTGCAGTGGCACTCGTCCCTGGTGGCATACAGGCAGAGGGGGTATAAGTGCATCCATGGCCCGACATGGGGGCTTCAGGGTGGCTCGTAACAGTTAGCTGATTCTGAAAGGAACCTAGAAATAATAGTAATACTTTAACATTAAAGGGGTTGTCCAGTTCAAATAAAAATAAAATAATAGGCTCCTGGTGGGAAAAAAAAAACAACTATACTCACCTTTCTCCACTCCTCTGTTCCATGTCTGGTTCTGTTGACCTTTCTTTCTCTTCAAAATAGGATATCACCACTGCAGCAACTGATTGGTTGCAGTAGTCACATGCTATCCCCTACATTACTGCTCCAAACAGTGGTATAAGAGAGTAGCACGTGACCAGTAGCCAATCGGCGACTGCAGCAGTGATGTCCTGTTTAAGAAAATAAATCAAGGTAAACACAAGACCTGTTCAGACGGAGCTGAAATGTGATAAGCAGAGGAAGGTGAGTACAGGGTTTATTTATTTTATTTGCCACCAACAGGGCCAGACTGGGGAAAAAAGCAGCACTGGCACAAACCCCCCACCAGCCCACATTATCTACCTCCAAAATTTACCTATGTCACGGACCTCAACACTTTCTAAAATAAACACTTCTAACAAGCAAGAAAGTAAAAGAGGGACAGGTGTGCACTCGCTTTACAATCAGGGACATGTCTACACTGCCAATATAGCCTACAATGATGCCATATAGAGGCCACATAGTGGTTAGACATCAGCTCAGGTTGCATCACACGACTGTGAATACTGCACTGATCCAATATAGAAGCAGAATAACCCCTGACATTCAGGGACTCACAGGAGACATCAGCTCTGATGGAAGTTGGTCTCGTCCTTTTTCTTCTCCATCTGGCCCAAACCTCCATGATGTCTTCTCCGATGAGTCGTTCTCTTCCCTTTCTTTTTTTTTTATATATATATTTTTATTGCACAGAAGCTTAACGGTACAACATTATCTGATCACAAGAATGTACAATAACAATCAATCTTACATCAAGTCCAATTCTAAAACATCCAAGTCATTTGGAAAATTACAGTGTACAAAGTAATAATGTAATAAAGAAAATCTGAATAACCAGCTGCTTCTGAGTTTTTTGTGGATTTTCTCCCTTAAATTACCCCCTCCCTTCCCTCCCACCAAACAGAACTGAGCCCCTGAACTGTACTCTCTCTACTTCTAAGCTTCTATCTCTAACTTCCCCAGTGTACCTTTAATTTTTCTGTTAGGTAATATTCCGTATATTTGAAAGGTTCCATCAGATCTTTTATTTCTGAAGCACTAAAGGTATAAGAAATATAAGGTTTCCATTTCTTAAAAAAAAATCTTAGAGCATCTGTCCCTGTCCCTTTCTGCTTCGACTTTTTCTATTAAGAACATGTTTTGTAGGCATTCGATCACCTCCGTCATAGCTGGGACCGAAGGTTTAATCCAATGACGCAGAATACAACGCTTTACGGCTAGAAGCAATACATGAATCCCTTAATCTGTCACCAAAACTTCCTTTACATCATCTCTCCGGGTCGTTTTAACTATGTGATGGAATAAGAGACTTTGAGGTTCCATGGGAATGTCAATGTTCCAAATGTCGTTCTCTTCCCTTTTTTTCTCCGCGCGGTACAGAATGCAATGACGTCTTCTACTGACCACAACTAGTCCCTCTACAATTTACCACTACAGAACCAAACTTCTGGACAGCAAAGTTAATACATCCTCACACGGGGCTTCAAAGCAATCGGTATTAACTTTTATTATTCCTTAATACAAACAATCTTCCTTGCTTGCAGCTAGCTTGTTAAATACAGCATGTACATACAATGCGGTTCGACATACATCAGCGCTCGATCTTCAGGAGTGCTTTAAGCCAGGCACGGCTTACATCGAACATATGGGAATAAGTTACATAAGGTTATAGTATTTCTATTCACTTTTGTGTTTGGGCACTTTTTTCTTCTGTTATTGGTTTTGTTAGGGTGGTTGTAGGGTAAGTTAGTCTTGGTTCCTGCATGGGGCGCCCTTATCGGGGCGACTATCCTGATTTTGATAGGCAGTGTTAGTTTTTTGAGGGTTGTTTAGGGTTTAGTTTAGTAGGGATTTATTAGTGTTTCCGATATATTTTAATCAATTATTAAAAGTTATGTTTTACCGGTTCTAAGGTCTATACTTTCAGTGGTTTATTTTGGATTTCTGTATGACCAGGTGTTAATTATATCTTCTATCTATGGGTCTTCCCTACACCCTGACAATCAAGCAAAAATTAGGGTATTTGTAGTTTTTTCTAGTAAATTTGTCTAGTTCCCTTTTAAGGGGATTTTGTAGTCTGTTGATATCTATTTTAGGTGGTTTTCTATGGCACATTCTTTTGGTTTCGATAGATGGCTGGACGAAGTTGAGGGGTTTTTTTCTGATCAAGAATATAGCTGTACCCTAAAGGGTGAGGTCACATTGTCTCAATTGTTTAAAAGATCTTAACTCTAAATACCGTCTGTATATCAAATCATGGTGGGAGTTAAAATCTCTTGAAAATTATATTAAAAATCAGATCGTTCCTAAGGGCTTGCAGATTTCAATTGTGCCTGCATTGAGATCAAGAAACCCTGAGTTGATGAGGAGGTGGGAACAAGAGGCTACAGCTTCCTCTTTGCGTTTTATGAACATTTTCGTAGAAGAGGAAAAAAACATTTTGGAGAAGTCATATAAATTCTTAAAAGATTCTGTTGAAATAGTTCTTAAACGTAAAAGTGACCCAGATTTCAATCAAAAAGAACTAGAACTACAAAATAATATTGATAAATTTACATCTTATCTTAAAGAAAGAAAACATAATCAATTTGTGCGCGATCTCGCTGAATTCCGCAAAAATCGTGCATATATTGGTCTTATTTCAAATAGACCTCCTTCTAATAATAACAGTGGTACCGATATCTCCACTGAAACGGATATTTCAGATTCTGAAACTAGATGTATGTATAATCACACGTCTAATAGGTCTCCATATCAGACATCATATTTTTCAGAAAACCGTTCAAGATGGACAGCTCCCAAAAATACGAGAAGAGGAGGTGGAAGAAGACGAAATATTCAATCTACAAAAGTAAATCCTGTAGTATCTTCTTCAGCTGCCTCTGTATCCTTTCCTTCTACATCCTCGGGAACACCTTTGATTTCTCAAACAGTAAATATGGAACAGTCCTCTTCCCATCCAGAACAATCCGCTCCTTCTTTTTTAGAGAAGATCTTGATGGGCAAATAGTGCCCGTTTCTATGAATGATTGATTCTTCCCACTACTTCTAAACAAATTATAAATCTTTCTGATAAAATCTTAACCACAGGAGATATTGGAGTCCTGAGTAAGGGTCTGTCATTTGCCCCAAGTACTGCTATGAATCTGTTCAAATGGACGAAAGATATTCATCTATTCGCTAGAAAGTTGACGTGGAGAAAGTTCTTTAAATTGAAAGAGAGCAGACAATGTTCGTCCCTAGGAATAGATCCTACTGATTATTCTGGAATGTTAACTTTAGTAGATCTCTTGGAGGACAATGAGAGAGATAGATCTCTTGGTCCCTTCTCCACATGCCATTTAAAAAGTAACAAGATGCCACCAGTTATTGACGATAACATTGATATGTTTGTCAAAATGGTGTGTGAAGGTATGGAAAAAATATATGAAGGAGAAAAGTTGACACAAAAGAGATTTAACTTGACTAGAGACGAATATGTATCTCTAAAAAATCTGGAGACAGATAAATCGATAGTTATTAAGTCTGCCAACAAAGGCGATAACATTGTCATCTTAAATCATCTTGATTATAAAAACATGTGCCTTTCAATCCTTCAGGACAGACAGGGCTATGGTCTCTTGGCATTTAATCCCACCACTAAATTTCTTGCGGAACTAAGATCCCTTTTGGATGAAGCATTAGCTTCACAAATTATCGATCAAAATGAGTAAAATTTTTTGCTGCCCTCCTCCCCACAAGTGTCTACTTTTTACGGCCTTCCAAAGATACATAAAGGCCTAACCCCTCTTAAATGTAGACCAATTATTTCTGGCATCAATAACCTGACTCAGAACGCCAGTCTGTACGTTGATCAGATCCTTCGTCCTTTTGTCTTGTCTCTTCCTTCCTACATTAAAGACACTAGGGACTTTTTAGTGAAGTTGGAGGACATGTCTGTCGGGGAGGAAACTTGGTTGTGTAGTATTGACGTTGAGGCTCTCTACAGTTCTATACCCCATGATAAAGGTTTAAGTGCTGTGCAATACTATCTCTCCACAAGAAGTGCATTTCTTGAATAGCATTGGTTATTTGTTTTGAATTTGCTTAAATTTATCTTGACACACAATTTTTTTGTTTTTGATGGAAAGTACTACCACCAGCTCAGGGGCACAGCTATGGGGACCTCAGTGGCCCCCATTTATGCTAATTTGTTCCTGGGCTGGTGGGAGAGTACCATAGTTTTTTCTGAAATATACCAGCACCAAAAACATCTTATTCTGGGGTCGTTATATAGACGATATTATTATCATATGGTCAGGTATGAGAGATCATTTTGTGACCTTTGTGGAGAGCCGCAACGTCAATTCTGTAGGTCTCAAATTCACATTTGAGATACATGATAAGGAATTGGTTTTTCTTGACCTGTGTATTAAATAAAGTATATCGGGTCTTTTGGAAACCACTATTCATAGAAAACCGACAGCCGGGAATAGTCTGTTAAAATGGGATAGTTTCCATCCCCCCTCACTCAAACGCGGCATCCCAAAAGGCCATTATATTAGAACTAGAAGGAACTGTTCCTCCGTGTTATGCTTTAAAAACAAAGCTCACGTATTGAGATCTAGATTTGTGGAGAGGGGGTACCCAAGAAAAGTATTGTCTCAAGCTTATCGTTTTGCACGTGACAACGATAGGAAATCTTTTTTACAGGTTCGTTCACATAATACCACCTTGGAAAAGACCAGAATCATAGGTACCTTTGATTGTGCATCTACTCAAATTAGAGGCCTAATTGAGAACTTTTGGCCACTCCTTACTCAGGATTCTACTTTGTCCGAGTTTGTGGACTCTTCTCCTAAAATTACTTTCAGAAAAGTAAAGAACATAGGAGATCAAATTGTTCACAGCCTCTATACTCCCCATGTGTGTCAAAGAATTGGTTAACAACTAGAACAGTTGACACATATAAATGCGGGAGTTGTAAAGCCTGTGGATTTATTGATGTGTCTAAGTCGTTCAGATGTATTTTTTCAGGTCGAGTCTTTCAGATGCGTAATTACGCAAACTGTAGAACAAAAGGAGTTATTTACCAATGCTCCTGTACTTGTCCCTTCATGTATATCGGCAAGACCAAGCGGGAATTTAGACGCCGCATTTTAGAACATGTCGGTGATATTACTCATAAACGGGATTCTCCTGTTGCCCGTCATATGAACTCAATTCACAGCAATAACCCACATTCTTTGACCTTTTCAGTAATTGAAGTAGTGTCACTGTCACGGCGCGCAGCGCCGCAGCTCGCCGCGGCCGTCCCCCTGTGCGCACGGGTTCCAGCACGGGTGCTGCGGCTGTCCGCAGCCGTGGTCCTTCTCCTATTGCCCGGGAGACCCCGTACTTAACAGTCCCCGCTCCTGTCTCCAGCTCTGACACCCTGAACCGTTAAGGCCGCCGTGCATAATCCCTGCTTAATTGGTTAATTGACGGCCGCTGGTCCTATATATGGTAGACGCCCCTAGCACTCGCTGCCAGTCTGTTGGTGTGTTTTGGAGCGTTTAGAGTGTATAGAGTTCAGCCTTGATTTCCCGTGTACCAGTCCGTCTGCTTACGTTCCTGACCTTGCCTGTTTGCCGCCTGCCCTGACCGTCTGCCCGTCTCTGACTACGAACCTCTGCCGCCTGCCCTGACCTTCTGCCTGTCCCCGACTACGCCTCCGGATTACGATTTTGCTCCACGCTGTACCCCGGCTGCCATCGCAAGCAAGTCACGTCAGGGGTAACAACCTGGTAGCCTCACGCCGCAGCAAGTCCATCCCGCTTTGCGGCGGGCTCTGGTGAAAACCGGGGACTACTTAGACTCCGTTCCCTGGCGTGGCTTAGCTATCATCGCTTGCGTCGGCCCAGCGGATCCACTCCTCCGTTACAGTCACCTTGTCCCAGAGGTGGTGATTTTGATCGTAAATTGCTACAATGAGAGGCCCAATGGATTTTTAATCTTAAAACATTGAAACCACGAGGCCTCAATGATTGTCTATCATTTGCTGCATTTATCTAATCTTTTCCCCTTTATTTGTGTGCCGTAGTCCACCTATGTAGAATATATATATATTTTTATCGCTATTTACCTTCTATCTTTAATTTTGATATATAATTATCTCACATGTCCCTACTGTGCTATTAATATACCTAAATTGTGGTTAAAGTTGTATTTTTGTGTTATGCTGTTATTTTATATAAGTCAAATTTTATTTAATAGTAAGTAGCGTGTACTAGGTATATTGGCAAATAATCGTCATAGACTCTTTTCCTCTTCTTCTTTATTAATCCTATGTCTAGGATAAGAGATATGGGACATTTACCTGTTCCGCTATTGTGCTGCTTAAATGTAGTTATTTAATTGCAGTGGAGCTTCTTGTATGTTAGGGAGAAGTACAGCTCGCTGTAAACCCGGTTAGGGGCATACTAGCGAACTGTAGTGAAGAGAATGCTGATTCGCCGTGCGGGGAGAGGAGACGTAATCCATAGTTCTCTATGATAGCTGTGGATTACCGTAATGAATGGGCCGTTTTCAGCCCGTAATTAGCGCACTTCGGCGCGTAATTACGGACCGAAATACGACCCATTTTAAGCCGTGTGAACATAGCCTAACGGTGCATCTACACGAAGGACCCGATCTGCGCTTTTTTCTCCTACAGCCAAACCAGCGATCTATCTCCTCTGGCAAACGATCGCACTACTATCTGCTTCTTGTATGTTGGTACATATCTCTTGTAGCGCATGCGCATATGCAGTTCTGCATCGCATGCTGGATATTGTAGTTTCCTTCTGGGCGCCCGCGCGCGTTCCTCGTTCTCTTGCGCTTGTGCATTAAGCACTGGGGAACGTCATAGACTAAAGGGTAACACTCGCGCATGCGCAGATTCTATTCCACATTGCACGCCGGTCATTGTAGTTTATTTCCCGGCGTTTGCACATGGCTATCGGATGCTTGCGCTCAGTAAGTACACAGCTGCTGATTACATTTTAGCGTCCTCTATTTATTTCCCATGAGATGGGCTATTATTGCTGCCTTCTTCACTTCCATCTAGGCACCCACACTGAAGGGATCCGTCTTTGTTCATCTGGGACCCTCAGTTGCATCATCAGTAACGCTTGGGTTCGTTCCATCTACCTAAATGGGACGTGAGTTTGTTTTTCCCTAACAGGGGGTGTATTTTTGGTGTGTGTATGCAACTGCTTCTGTATCATTTAGGATTAAGTTGTGTTCCCTGATGAACTCCAGAATTGGGGGGAAACGCGTCGGAACATATGGGAATTAGTTACATAAGGTTATAGTATTTCTATTCACTTTTGTGTTTGGCCACTTTTTTCTTATGTTATTGGTTCTACCTGTTAGGGTGGTTGTAGGGTAAGTTAGCCTAGGTTCCTGCAGGGGGCGCCCTTATCGCGACGACTATCCTGATTTTGATAGGCAGTGTTAGTTTTTTGAGGGTTGTTTAGGGTTTAGTTTAGTATGGATTTAATAGTGTTTCCGATATATTTTAATCAATTATTAAAAGTTATGTTTTGCCGACCCTAAATATTAGAGATGAAAAAGGAAGATAAGTAGGTGAATAAGTAGACCCTCATTAGATAGCCTCCCCAGTAGTTATATAGGTAGACAGGGTCTCCCCCAAGTTGTTATATATGTAGTCAGGGCCTCCTCCAGGTATTAGGTAGGTAGATAAGGCAGGGCCGGGACAAGACATTCTGGTGCCCTAGGCAAGTACAACCAATGCCCCACCCTCCTCGCTCCCAAAAAAATTGCACAACCCCACACTAATTCCTCTCACCCCTGCACCAGATCTTGTCACTAACTTGCATATTCCACATAGATCCCGTCCATCTCCTCAGCAGTCACTGCACAATGAAAATCAGAGCTGACAAATTTGCTTTTTCAAAATCGCTCCCTTCCATATGACAGTGTAATACCCCTAAATAACAGTCACCAAATAATCCACCGATACATGGAGCTAATCTACCAGACGAAGGATTGTTACTAAAAAACTCCTACATAACCAAGACCCAGAACTATTACTACTTAAGGTTCAAATAATCCTGCCAGACCCTGACCAAACGCAACCCCCACAAGTGGCTATCAGCTGTACACAGGCTCTGATTACATATACCACCGCCATACAGTGACCAGATAGTGGTAGATACTAGTTGTATGTAGGCTCTGCAGAAATATAAGTGATTACATTGCAGTTACATTTAGTGACTTACAGGAGACGTCTTTTCTGATCAGCGTTGTTCACGTTCCCTTTTCTTCTCCATCCGGTTCACACCTTCCTGCTGATTGCTCCTGGACAATACTCGTCCCTGAGGATTTGGACACAAATATCTTAGAATCCTCACATTTCCAGTATCTCCTTAATTATAGGTATGTAAGTCCCCTCAGTCAGACAGCTATATATGTCCCCTCAATTAGGCAGGTATATATAGGTCCCATCAGTTAGGCAGGTATATATATATGCCCTCTCAGTCAGGCAGGTATATAGATATCCTCTTTCAGGCAGATACATAGATATTGTCCCCTTAGACAGGTAGGTATATAAATATAGGGGCACTCAGGCAGGTATATAGATATAGGGTCACTCTCAGGCAGGTATATTGATATAGGGGCACTCTCAAGTATATAGCTATAGGGGCTCAGGCAGGTATATAGGGGCTCAGGCAGGCATTTAGGGGGCTCAGGCAGGCATACGGGGGCTCAGGCAGTATATAGGGGCTCAGGCAGGCATACGGGGGCTCACACAGTATATAGGGGCTCAGGCAGGCATATGGGGGCTCAGGCAGGCAAATTGGGGCTCAGGCAGTATATAGGGGCTCAGGCAGGCATATGGGGGCTCAGGCAGGCACATTGGTGCTCAGGCAGGCATATGGGGGCTCAGGCAGGCATATGGGGGCTCAGGCAGTCATATGGGGGCTCAGGCAGGCATATGGGAGCTCAGGCAGGGCTATATAGGGGCTATATAGGGGCTATATAGGGGCTAATGCAGGCATATAAGGGCTAAGGCTGGGCTATATGGGGGCTCAGGCAGGCATATAGGGGCTCAGGCAGGCATATAGGGGCTAAGGCAGGCATATAGGGGCTCAGGCAGGCATATGGGGGCTCAGGCAGGCATACGGGGGCTCAGGCAGTATAATGGGGCTCAGGCAGGCATACGGGGGCTCACACAGTATATAGGGGCTCAGGCAGTAAATAGGGGCTCAGGCAGGCATATGAGGGCTCAGGCAGGCACATTGGGGCTCAGGCAGTATATAGGGGCTCAGGCAGGCATATGGGGGGATCAGGCAGGCACATGGGCGCTCAGGCAGGCATATGGGGGCTCAGGCAGGCACCTGGGGGCTCAGGCAGGCATATGGGGGCTCAGGCAGTATATAGGGGCTCAGGCAGGCATATGGGAGCTCAGGCAGGGCTATATAGGGGCTAAGGTAGGGCTATATAGGGGCTAAGGCAGGCATATAGGGGCTAAGGCAGGGCTATATAGGGGCTCAGGCAGGTATATAGGGGCTCAGGCAGGCATATGGGGGCTCAGGCAGGCATATAGGGGCTCAGGCAGGCATATGGGGGCTAAGGCAGGCATATAGGGACTAAGGCAGGCATATAGGGGCTCAGGCAGGGCTATATAGGGGCTCAGGCAGGCATATAGGGGCTCAGGCAGGGCTATATAGGGGCTCAGGCAGGCATATAGGGGCTCAGGCAGGCATATAGGGGCTCAGGCAGGCATATAGGGGCTCAGGCAGGGCTATATAGGGGCTAAGGCAGGCATATAGGGGCTCAGGCAGGGCTATATAGGGGCTAAGGCAGGCATATAGGGGCACTAAGACAGGTAAAAATAACATTCATTCTTACCTGCTTCCCAGGCGCGCGCTCCTCTTCAGGCCCCGCCTCCAGCGTCTGGACACTCCTCCGGCAGCTCCTCGGGCGCATAGCCTGTGACAGGCCGTGCGCCCGAGGAGAGGCAGCGTCGCAATGACATCACTTCATCTTGATGCTGCCAGCAGAGCCGCACGGGGCCGCGGCGGGTCCTCAGCGCTATGAGGACCCGGCGGCCCCGCTGTGTTGGTGGACACTGTCTGCGGAGCAGGGAGCGCTCTGCTCTGGAGCCCGGCGAGGTTCGGGGCCCCTGTCTGTGCCCCTTAGAGACAGGCAGAGGTAGGCGCCCTAGGCAATCGCCTACCTCTGCCTACCCGTCGTCCCGGCCCTGAGATAAGGCATCCCCCAAGTAGTTATATAGGTATACAGAGCTTCCCCCAGTAGATATATAGATAACCAGGGCCTCCTCCAGTAGATATATAGATAGTCAGGGCCCCCAGAGCAGATATATAGAAAGTCAGGGCCTCCTCCAGTAGATATATAGATAGTCAGGGCCCCCAGAACAGATATATAGGTAGTCAGTGCTCCCCAGCAGATATATAGGTAGTCAGGGCCCCCAGAGCAGATATATAGGTAGTCAGTCCTCCCCAGCAGATATATATCTAGTTAGGGCCCCCAGAGCAGATATATAGGTAGCCAGGGCCCCTAGAGCAAATATATAGGTAGTCAGGGCTCTCCAGCAGATATATAGGTAGTCAGGACCCCCAGGGCAGATATATAGTCAACTAACCCTATTAAAAAAAAAAAATTAACAATACTCACCTTTTCTTTCTCTTCTTTTCTTTAAGTCCGGAACAGGCGGCATTGCACCGCCTACTCCAGGACACCACTTTCGGCGTCTACTAGGCCATAAGCCTATTCATAAGATTACAGTCTAGTACAGGCCGTGGAGCAGGCAGCGTGATTAGGTCATTACATTGCGCCACTTGCACTTCAGCCTCCAGGGGGCTGAGCAGCTAGGATCAGAAGATGCCGGCCATTCTGCCTGCTGTGAATGCTGGGTGTATGTGAGGGTGGCCTGCCAGCCCCCTGGCTCATGGGCCTGATTTCAAATGCGACCACTGCGGCCTCTGTAGCTGCGCCAGAGTTCGTTCCTGGAACCCGGGGCCCACCAAGAGGAGAATCACCAGCCCCCCCGGCCACCAATAGCCTATTATTTAATTTTTGTTTGAAATAGCAAACCTCTTTACATTTTTTGAGCATTTAATCTGCAAAACTGTGCTGAAATTTGGAAGAAGAATATACAGCTGTATTTGAGAAGAAAAAGGCTAAAAGGTTGAAGGAGTGTTTAAATCATGTATCTAGAGGAAGATGGTAGACTGTAGAAGACAGGTAGATAAAAGACTGAAGGCGACATGTATGAATTTTGGCTCAGACGTCAATTTTATTGCGCGCATTAGTAATGTAGAATGTGCCGAAATTAAACCTTATTATTTTGGGCATAGATTTAGCGCTTTCTAGCTTCAAAACGAAAACTCGGCTCAGGAAACCATTTTTAATTTGGTTTGCCTGTCCAGCAGAAATCACCTATTTTACACCCTCCGGTCATAAATGTGTAAATCATAAATAGGGTGGACACGCCCCCCAAATGCCCCCCTAAACTCAGCAAAATACAAAGTGCCGCATGCGCCCGATAATGCACCTAATTTTGTAGTGCGTCTGCTCATACATATAGAGAACAGGGCTGTGCCAGTTTTTGAGCTGAAAGGACACCAGAATACTGGTGCAGCCCCGTACATACATGTCTGTCTCCCTGAGACTTTTGAATAAAACTGTGGGTGAAACAATATGGGATTAAAATAGTTAATTAGTTTGAAATAAAAGATAACCATAGCACTCTAAATTACATGATGTCAAATGATAGAGGCTTGACAAAATCGATGAATTTGAGTTTACATCCGAGAAATTTTTTTTCAGAAAGAATATAGTATAAAACTAATGCCAAGGAGCAGAAACATGTCATCATACAGCTATTATATGTCATATTAAATGGCGTTTTGTTGAGGAACCACAAAACCAGTGAACTTCTGGAAGGCAAAGCGTGATCAGCTGAGAGATATTCCTAACCTTACTGACTGGTACAACACATTCAAAGATAAGAGTACATGTGTTAAATGGGATATTTTTAAAAGCATCTTAACTTTTCATTCAAAGAGGTATATACGCTAGGGGAATAAAAGGGTTAGAAACAGGAGAAAAACAATATAGATGAATAATGGAAAGTGGACAAAAAATACAAACATGTAAATGCTAAAACCGGAAAAAATGTAAAGAACCAATAAAAAGTTATAATGAAATAAAGAAATTTTGCAAAAAAACAGAAAAATGTAGCAAAGCTGCAGAAATTAATTGCCAAAGATAGCAAAACTAATGCTGAAATGCTTTCTTTCTCTTCAACACAGGAAAAAAATAAAACCACTGCACCTTGATTGGCTGCAGTGGTCACATGCCACTCCCTACATTACTGTTCAGAAGTGAAAAGCTCTGAACAGTGGCTTAATTAATTTATTGCCAAAGATAGTAAAACTAATACTGAAATATTCTTTAATTATATTAATAGTAAAAAGGTTAAAACCCAAAATGTTGGCCACTAAAAAAGTAGGGAGGGAGGAATTGTAGAGGGTGATAAGGAAAAAGAGCATTTATTAGGCATTTTTTATCTCCACTGTATTAAAAAAAAAAAAGAAATGTTGGATAAAATGCAGAGTCTGTAACGATGTGCACCAAGGTCTAATACTTGGTCCCCGGTTGCGCTTGCTTTCCTTCCCCGGCGCCGCAGTCCAGGAGTGGACCACATTCGCACCCACCTCCAGCCTCTTCCTGCATGCTCCTGTACTCACCTTCCTCTTCACCGCAATCAGCTCTGGCCCTCTCCTCTGCGTTTTCCTCCTCCTGCTGATAGCTATGCTGGTACTTCCTCTATGCGGCCTTTAGGGGAGCGCGTTGTTTTCCCTTTTAAATTTAAATGGCCACACTGCCTTTCCCAAATTTTTTCCCTTGCCCAAACATTTTAAGCTGGGCTTTTTAAGGACACTTCCCCCAGTTACCTGTGCCCAGTCGTTGTTGTCCGTTCGGTACAAGTCTGCCATTTCTGTGTGTTTCTTCTGTCTGATCTCCCTGGCTCTGACCTACTGCTATGTTCCTGGCCTCGCTAGTACGATGTCAGGACCAGGAGGGTCCCTTAGACTGCGCTCCTCAGCGTAGGTTATGCCAACCTTATGCAGTTGTAAGAAGTGGACGAGGACAAGCAACCCACTCAGATTCTTTTTATTGCGGGGAGCATGTGGGACCTGTTACCGGGGTATAAATAAAGACAAACACAACACCTTCTGACCGGGAGAACTGAGGGGTTTACTTCTTTTTTTTCCCCCACAACGACACTGGAGAAAAACCTGTTGCTCACATAAGATTCACACAGACTGAACCATTCACTCGCTCAGCAACCCAGGGGGCTTCCTCACCCCAACCTCACTGCTTAACCTGGCTGTACTCAGTGGCTCTTCCACTCACTCAGGGGCTGCCACGCTCTTCTGTTATTTGGGGGTCCTTTCCCCTTCTCCAGCGCGCGGCCAAGGGCGAAGTTCTGCCCCGGCCCCTCCCGGTTTTTCTTATGCTGAAAACAGGGGAACATGTACAAGTCCTTAAAGAACAAATCTTTCTTTCTTTTCCCTTTCCCGCTTATTTTTGCCTCCCCGCATTTTTACCAGAATGGGGGGTCCTGCCCCTATCTGCCTCCTCATTTCAGACTCAGCATCCCTGACCCTGATCTCCTACATTTCTCCTATTTCACCAAATCCCCCCTATGACACTAACCCCCCTTCTCTTCCTCAAGACTCCTCCCTATTGGCTGGGGTATGACGCTCTGTTCCAGGCAGATTAAAAAATGTGAACACACTTAAAATAATCTAAACCTTCTACTTTAAAATTTCCTATTTTTTTGGGGTAAAACCAAAAAAACTTATAATACATTACACACTTTCCTAAATAAAAGATAACTAATCTTTTCCCACATCCACACAGTGCCCCCAATCCACCCCAACACCATGCTCTCATGACAGAGACATCCAGTGATCTTCTTTAAATTTTTTTCTTTCTTACCCCAAAAACTAAAAAACAAAAAATTAGTTAAAATCACAAAATTCAGATGGTATAACCCCAAAACCTTTTTCCAAGGAATTAATAAGATAAAAAAACCAATAAAATAAACGAAAGGTTATCCACAATTTGGCCAAAGGGCTGCGGCGATATCTGGCTCTTTTTCAGCCCAAAACAGGTCAGCCCTTCATACACGCCACTCCAGGGCACATTACATATCGTCTGCAGCGCTTAGTAATGCCCCCGATCTCAGGGGTTGTGCGGTAGGTGGGGCACACTATAACAGTAGCGAAGCTACATATTTGTAGATTCATGACGGCATTTCTGGCGCATAACAGTTAGAACATGTAAACCACTAACAAAGTGGTATACCTGATCCCAAACTTCCTCCCCATGCGCCTAACACTAATGTTAGGTGCATGAAAAGTGGCTGTTTAAAGCCCAAAATTTCATAATTCCCTCACACTCACCCGGGCCCCCTTTATTAGGGGTACCCATGGGGGGTAGTAACGGGGTTGGGGCCCCCTTTTTTCCTTCAGAACTGCCCAATTCTTGTGGCATAGATTTAACAAGGGGTTGCAAACGTCTCAATTTGGGACCAAAGGGGGGCCCCAAAATGAAAAAATATTCCCCACACCATGACCCACCCACCCCCAGCCTGAAAAGTTGAACAAGGCAGGATGGATCCAGCTTTCATGTTGTTGACCCAAATTTTGACCCACCATCCAATTCGGACAGAAATCGAGCTCACAACCAGGCAAGTTTTTCCAAACTTCTACTGTCCAATTCGAGAGCTTGGGGAAATTGGACTCATTTCCTGTTCTTTTCTGAAAGGATGGCACCCGTGTGGTCTTCTGCTGCGTACCCATCTGCCCAAATTCGCCGTACGTCGTTCAGAGATCTCTTCGCCTACCTTTTGGGTTTTAACGGGGCTATTTGAGTCACTGTTGCCTTTCTATCACAGAACCAGTCTGCCCATTTTTTTCCTTGGGCTCTGGCATCAACAAGGCATTTCCCCCACAGGCTGCCCTCACTGGGTTTTTTTTCTTTTTCGGACCAATTTTTCTTAAACCCTAGAGATGGGTTTTGCGGAAATCCCAGGAGATCAGCATTTCTTAATACTCAGACCACCCTTTTGGGACCAACAACCAGCCACGTTCAAAGGCCCAAATCACCTTTTTTCCCCATACTATGCTCGGTTTAACTGCAGGAGATTGTCTTGCCCTGTCACATGCCCAAAGCACTGAGTTGCCGCCATCTGATTGGCTGATTAGAAATTAAGTGTTAACGAGCAGTTGGACAGGTGTACCTAATAAAGTGGCCGGTGAGTGTAAATGTGGTGCCAGTATTTAAGAGATTCTGTAAACTATAGACCTTTGTTGTGGGTAAAATGTTAAAAGCAGTGGTGCCAAGAGCAACCTTTACTTCTTATGCGACAGTAGGGACTTACACCAATCATTAATATGGAAGTCTGAAAATTCCCTCAAGACTGGATCAACTGTTCCCAGGCTCGAACTGGCCCACAGGGGAAACCCCCATTGGGTCCCTGAGGATGCAGACCTGGGGCTGCATGTATAAATCTGGCGCTGACATGCTATTTCTAAATCGCTTTAGATGAGTGTAGAATACAAGAGTTTGTATGAAAGTGTCATACTGCCATTCATAAATGTGTCACATCATAAGAGCACCAGAAAATTAATTATGTTAATATTAAAATTTAATTCTGACCTTTTATATTTTTCTTTTTTTCTAATTGAAATCTGAAAAAATACTTTTTTCTATACTTTTATATTGTACGTTCATTTTCGTTCAACAATATGTAGCTCAGTAGTCCAGCCTTTATTTTACATATGACAACAGCACTAACACAACAGATCTCGCTGGAACTTTAGGTGCCCCAAGCAAGATCACTGTGAGTTTTTACTCATTGACATGCTAGTCTAACGGCTTTTCTTTTATTTCTACAGTAGTCTGCTGTGATGTGTATCTAATCACTGATAATACTACACTAACTCCGTAAATACCTGATTGAGAACGGGATTTATGGTAGATGCTGTATTGGTGTAATTAATTTAAATTATTTAATATAATAATATAATTTTATATTTGTTATATAATATTTTTTGGATACTATATAATTTTATATTGATTTTTTATTGTATAGTTTATATTAATTTTATATTATTTAATTGTATATATTTTTTATAATTATCATTAGAGATGGGCGAATTGATTCTAACGAAGTGGAATTCGTTTAGAATTTCAGGAAAACTTCGATTCTGAACGAAGTCGAAGTTTGGGGTGATTCGCGTGAACGAAGCGTGTTTTTAATTGATAAAATGGCTGCGAGCACATGGCGTTACATGCCGCAAAAAACTCTGGGAGGAAGAAAGGCTTAGCTTTCATGACATATGCGGAGATGAAGCCAATCAGAGACCGGCGGGATTCTGTGACGTCACCGCACTATATAAGTCCGGGTGCGCCGCTCATACCGCTCTCACTGTGCTGTGTAGTGAAGGTGCTGCCGCAGCTGCTTATGATATCTCTTACTAAAGAACTCACTTTTATACAGTGATTTTTGGGGGGTGTCACAGCTTGTCTCAGAGACTGCTTCTCTTACGTTTTAATTCTGATTTTGTGGGGTATTGGAACTGAAGTCCAGTGTGCGTCCAGTGCAGCTGCATATACGTTTTAATGCTATCTGCTCAGTTCTTCAGCACATTGAATATCCAAGGGTTATCTAACCCTGTTGCTGTTGTATTCAGTTAAAGAAACAGCGTTTTTACAATCCAAATACCACTTCATTTTTGGTTGCTTATTTGAATTTAGATACAGGGGTTAATTAAGCGTTGTTCTGCTGTTGTGGTCACTAAAAGAAATGGTGGTTTTCACCGCCAAAGAAGAAATTTTGCCTGTAGCATAATTCATATCCAAAGGTTAATTACGAGTTTTTCTGTTGTTGTGTTCCGTAAAATACACGCCATTTTATCACGCTACAAAGCTGGTAATTGTTGGCAGCACATTTCTTTTGCGCAATTTACATTCAAGGGAAATTTAAAGTATTTTTTCTGAGTATACCAGTAAAAAAAAACGTTTTTTTTTTCCCATAAAAGAAGAATTCGCCCCAAAATTTCAACCGAAGGTTAAATAAAGCGTTTTTTACTTTATATTCAGAAAAATACACAGTGTTTTTAACGAACATAAAAGTCAATTTTTCCGGGCCATTTGGGGGAGCGCAATTTTATACCCCCCAAGGGGGTTCCCAAAGCTTTTTGGGGGTTTTCATTTGGAGTCAATACAGGGTGTGTTTTTGCATATCAATATCTTCATTAAACGAGTCTGTACATTTTAAAAACAAAAGTATGTCAGACAGAGGGGGGAGGCTCTTCACCTGCGAGTGGGGGGCAAAACCCCCGGGAGCAGGCACGGGTCGCAGCACAGCAAGGGGGAAACCGCAGGGGGCCTCGGTGAGGGCCCAAAATGCGGGGGTCATTTAGCGGCCGTGTGTTTTTCACAACCCAATGGTTCTTGATTGGTTTACTAGGTCATCCCCCTTTCCCCCCAGATGACATTGACAAACCACCAGAGTCAGACACAACCCTTTGTTGGGATGGCCCCGAGCGGGCACGGCCCCAGCTGTCCTCAACCCCTCTGTCCCATCCGGTTTCCCCCACCAAGATCTAACGGGTCTGGGCCGTGCCATATAAGCGAGGGTGAAAATTGAGGAGGGCATCAGCAGCTACTTGGGGAGCGAAGAAAATGGGGCCAATTCCGCGCTTCTTGCAGTAGGCGGAAAATATAGATGTGGAGAGTGGCTGGGGGGTCAGTTGTGAGGGGGCAGCCTCGCTCCACGACCGGTGATGGGACAGCAGGCGATAAACACAAAACGATGAGATGTAGCCGACCGCATTGGGGGGTGGTGAAGAAAGGTTCATCATCGTCAGGAGAAGGGGCGTCTTTGCGCCCAGGCAGCGGCGCAGCAGCAAGTGGGTTGTGTGGCCGTGAGTCAGCAGGGAGCAGCAGTGGAGGGAGGGGCCAAGCGGCCCCAGGGGAAAAAAGTAGGGCACAGGGGGCTCAGGAGGCGCGGCCAGGGGGCAGTGAGGGGGCGGCAGTTGTAGTCTCGTGCGGAGCGTTGGGGGTAAAATCAGCTACTCGGCGGTATGGCAGTTCTTTGCAAGACACCGGAGGGGGCGAAAATGGGTATTGGGAAAAATTTTCAAAATGAAGCGTGGCCAGGGAGCTAACGTTGGCACCCCGGCCCTGCGTCAAGACATGCGGTCCCATCCGGTGGCCTGTGAGAAAACGTGGCTCAGATGTGGTGGTCCTCCTGCCCCCACAGCAGCAGCGCCCAGTGGCATTCATCCCATTGCACCCATCCAAGGCTCCACCACCTCGCAGAAGGGAGTTGTTTCCTTTGCCATCATCTCTTGGTCCAGATGCACTCTGCCCCCGTTAAAAGGTCCATAGACTACTCGGCAGCCAAACTGGATGTGGGGGCCGTAGGTTGAGCGATTAGTTGGGTCGAATCGATCGATAGTCAAGTCGGCCCCCATCGATAAGGTTTTCGATAGTCGATCATCCCCATGACCTTTAAAAGTCTTATGGAGAGCAAAAACCTTCACTTACACCCAAAACAGGGGGAAGCGGGAATTTAACAGCCCAACAGTAAATGGATACTGCTACATCTTGGGCCCAAAAACACTTAGGCTTAAAAGCCACAGAAAAAAAGTCACACACCTTCAACCCCTGTCATGTACCACAGCATGCCCCTTAAACCTGCCCACCCACAATTAAAAATCCCAGAAGGCGTTAAAAATGAAACCATCATTTTACATGAATGGAATTAAATATCCCGTCCCTGGAACGCAGCATGAGCCAAAACCTCATGACCCCACTTTTAAAAAGTCCGGGAAAAGGGTCTTTAAACCACCATTTTATTTTCATGGACTTTGGCAATACCTGTCCTGGGCCACACAGAGCCCAAACCTGCAAAACCCCCACAGTTTTAAAAATGCGGAAAAAGGAGCCCTTTCAACCACCATTTTAGTTTCATGGCATTGACTATACCTGTCCGGCCAAGAGAGCCCCAAATCCCGCCCCCCAAATTTTAAAAAGTCCCGGAAAAAAGGTCTTTCAACCCATTTTATTGAAAACGGGACTTGACTAACCTGCCCTGGGACAGAGACCCCAAACCTCCCCCCCTTTAAATTTTTTTTTTCCCAAAAAAGGATTTTAAAAATTTTTTTGCTTGGGGGAAAAAGGAAAGTCCCTTTTCAAAAAACCACCCATTTTATTTTCATGGACATTGACTAACCGTCCGGGGCCCGCAGAGCCCAAACCTGCAGCCCCCCACTTTAAAAAGTGCCGGAAAAAAGGGTCTTTCACCCCTTTTTTAGTTTCACGGGACATTGCTATACCTGTCCGGGGCCCACGAAAGACCCCCAAAACTGTGACCCCAATTTTAAAAATCCCGGAAAAAGGAGTCTTTAAACCACCATTTTATTTCACTGGACATTGACTAAACCGCCCTGGCCCCACAGCATGACCCCCAACCCTGCCTGCCCCCACTTTTAAAAAGTCCCGGAAAAAGGGAGTCTTTCAACCCACCTTTTTATTTTAACTGGACATGACTATACCTGCCCGGGGCCCACAGCATGAGCCAAACCTGCATGCCCCCAAATTTAAAAAGTGCGGAAAAAAGGGTCTTTAAACCCCCTTTTTGTTTCATGGAAATTGCTATCCTGCCCCTGGGCAAGCATGACCCCCAAAAACCTGCATAACCCCCGATTTTAAAAATGCGGAAAAAGGAGTTTTCAACCACCATTTATTTCACTGGACATTGCTATCCCGCCCGGGCCACAGAAGACCCCCAACCTGCTGACCCCCATTTAAAAAGTGCCGGAAAAAGGGTCTTTCCCCACCATTTTAGTTTCCTGGTTGACTATACCTGTCCTGGGCCACAGCATGAGCCCCAAAATGCTGCCCCCCACTTTTAAAAAGTCCCCGGAAAAAAAGGATTTTCAACCACCATTTTATTTTTCACTGGCTTTGATTACTGCCCCTGGGCCACGCATGAGCCCAAAACCTGCATGACCCCCAATTTTAAAAGTGCGAAAAAGGAGTCTTTCAACCACCATTTTAGTTTCCTGGACATTGATATTTACCTTTGGGCCCAGATGACCAAAAAGGCCCCCCCAAAAAAAGGGGGAAAAAGGGTTTTAAACCCCAATTTTCATGGCGCATGGTTGGGGTGAGAAAAAACGCAGTTTAAAAATGCAAAAAGAGTTTTTAACCCCCTTTTTTTTAGGAATACTTCTGCCCGGGGAAGCAAAAGGCGGACGGGGTGGTGAGACCCGGCTTTATTTTTGATTTAAAGTGATAAAAAAAAAAGGGTTCTGAAAAGGGGGGGGGGTGTAGCCCCCTTTTTCCCAATCCCTTCCTTCCCCTCCTTTGATGTGGACCAATTGGTTTCATTGGAAATATGGGTTAAACGCCCCTGTTTTCCCAGGTGCCCTTTATTTTGGTTTTTTTCCCATTTTTAAGTGCGGAGGAAAAGGTCTCTTACTTTTTTCTTGCCCGTGCCCCATATCCAGTCCTCTGAATAAACCCTACATCGGGTAAAGTTTTCCTTTTCCCTCCCTTGTACAAAAAGGGTTTTTTTTTAACAGTTTTTTTGTAATGAATTTTTTTTTAGTATTTTTCTAAAAAAACACATTTTTAAAATCGGATGGAACCCCACCATGTCTTTTTTTCCCTTTTTTTTAATTGTTTTAAAGGGTTGTCTCAATAAAGGGATTGAAAGCATGTTAAAGATTTTGAAAAAACGTCATTTTGAAATGTGCCCATTAAATTTTCCTCCCTTTTCTGTTTCTGACAGCCCCCATCCCCCTTGAGCCACTCTTGCCCTTGTGAAGAAAAATGTCTGTTAAAAACAACTTTTTTAAAATAGGAGCTTAGTATGTGCATGCACGCAAAACCCTCAAAAAATTAAAAGCATGACCCTTGACCCACCGGAAAATTGTTAGAACAAATGTCGTTAGAAAAACATTTTTTAGAATTGGACCGTAGTATAGCTGCAGTCCAGCAAAATCCCCAAAAATTTAAAAAACATGACCTGAGCCATTTTGAAAATTGTGAAGAAAAAAGGGGTTATTAGAAAACAAATTTTTTTGAATAACCTAAATTTCATTTCAAGCAGCATGCCCCAAAAAAAATTTAAAAATGACTTCTCGCCACTGTTAAAAAATTTGGGGAAGGAGAAAGCCACTTTAAAAGCCACATTTCTGTTAAAAGGACATGATTATTGCTGATCTCACAGCAACATGCCCCCAAAAATTAAAAAATGACTTCTCACCACTTTTAAAAATTGTGAAGGAGAAATCCCACTTAAAACCCACATTTCTGTTAAAGGACCGATTATTGTTAAATCTACAGAAAAACCCCAAAAATTTAAAATGACTTTCACCACTTTTAAAAAATTGTGGGGCAACTGACCCCAAAAACATTGCAATGTGAAAATTCTAAAGATTAAGTGAGTAAAGGAAAATGGTTTTGTCAAAAAAACCTTGGTGTCTTTTACGTCCCCTCACAGAAAAAACAGCAAAGAACTGTTGGGAAATTTGGAATTTAAAAATTGCAGAAAGAAATGATCAATTTAAAAAATAAGTTTTCAAGAGGACCATTTCTTTTTTGGGAGAGGAATGGAAGTGACCGCAATAAATTCGATGACCTCGAAATTGGGGCCAAAAAATTCATCAGAATCCATGCCTGATTCATCTTGATAAAATTAAACGACCCACATTATCTGGGGAAAACCCGGATGCGTTTGTCTGTAATGACTCTCGGCGTGCTAAAAGGTCCGCGAGATTTGACGCTGGCTGTGGGGGACAACACCTCTAGGGCGTGGGGGGGGGGGCCTTTGTCCATTTTGGATACCCAGAAGTTTTGGGTCCGGAACAAACAAAAACATGGGTTTTGAGAGCAGATAGTCGTGCACCTGATCTTAAGCTGGTTTTGGGTTTTGTATGTGGGGTGTTGCATGCTTGGTGAGGGGGTAAATAAAGATTCCCAGGGGTCACCCTTAGGTTCTGCTACCCTTTCCTGCTGCTGCGCTGCCCTACGGCACTTGGGGCCCCTTTCTGCTGTCACGTCGTGGGGTTGTTCCCCCTGACATTTGAAGAACGGAAGCAGACGCAACAGATGTCTCCCTTTTATCAATCAGCAAGGTTCCCTTTCCTTTCATTTTACTCTCTATTTGGGTGGGTGGAAGGGAAAAAGCTGAGTTTTGTTTTGTACCGGGGTTCAGGAGGGGGGCCACCATAATGTTGTTCTTTTTGATGGCCTTTTAAAGCGGGTTTTTGGGGAAAGGGCATCAAGATTGGAGGATGGGTTGAGTTCCCAAACCTGGGTTGAGGGGCACTGCAAATCTCTTCCCCATCTGCCCAAATTCACGCCAACCTCTTTCCAAGGCAGGGACGTCGGGGGTCTAGAATACTCCTCCTCTCCTCCGCTTCCTCCGGACGCTTTTAACAGCCCGACTTTCCTGAGATGATGAAATGAGAGTGAGGTGCGCCTTGCACTAGCTCTGGACCCTTTAAACACTGCCAATGAAGACGATAAAATTTAAAACTGTGGGGCCCTTTTGGGGTTTTTACGGAGAGAAAAGGGTCCCTGTCTGCATCTGTGTCCCCTCCTTCCCCCGTGCTGGGGGGACCCATGTTTCAGAGTTCCAAAACGTTCCGAACAAGATCACACAATGCTCATGCGACAAGGGGATCGTCCCCACTGCATTTTGGTGGTTCTTCAAAATGGCAAAGGGTGGTGCAGGTCTTTTACCTGCCTCCCCTCTCGGGGGCTCACACCCCGGGTCCCACCGCTGTTGTAGATGTGCATTCATGCGTAAAAGGGGTTTCGCTGCCCCACAAAGCTGGGCATGTGGGGGTAGAATTCCCCGGTTGCCACGTAACAATGAGACAGTTGAGGGGAGGCGAGCGCGCTGCAACGCGCCACGGGGCAAAAACAGGGTGCGAACGGCGGGGTGGAAAACGACCCCGAGCCTTTTCAGCAGGGTCCGCCCGGGGAGTCTTTTGAAATTTCTGGACGACAAGGTTTATGACATGTGCCCCGGGAATGGATGTGCTCCAGCTACCGATTTAAGGGGGGCCCGCAGATTTTGCCCCACGACACCACCCTTGCCTGGACAAGGTTCTTGTCATCCCCCCAGCGCTGGTCTCGTTGCGGAGAGCCGTCCACGCTCCTGACCCGTGTGTGGAACCCCCAAGGCAGATTTAATTTTCAAAACGGCCTGGTGTTTGGGGAGTTGCCACCAGAGGGCCTTGGGGGAAAGAGCCCCCACATCCCCGCGGTTTTGAAACGTGCGCCCAGCCTGAGACCACCGTCACCCCCAGAACATCCACCCCTACCCCGTGGCTGTCAAGAGATATAGCGCCTTGGCCTGCTTTCTAGTCCCTGTGTCGGTGGTAGATGGATTTTTCCCGGGCACAGATGTAGAAAAACGTTGAAAAATTTTTGATGCATGGCTGGCCCGGGGAGGGGGCGGTTTTTGGGAAAGAAATGCCCGTCGGGATCTGGTATTGGGGCAGGGAAGGGCCTGACGTGGCGGAACCCTTGTGTCCACCAGACGGAAAGGCAACATTTCCAGGCCCAAAAGCCTGGCAATGCCGACATTGGGTTTTGGTTTGGGGTGGTTTGGTTTTAAAAATTTTTTTGTCCAATCCGGGAAGCAGAAAGGGTGGTGCTAGAATGGCCCGTACGGCGTGGGTCATCAAACTGGCGGAGGAGAGGGTGGGATTGGTCTCTGGGGGTGTGGTGGGACTTTGGGGGACGGGGGAGGGAGCGGAGGCGAACCCTGAATGACTCTGAGAGAAATGGGGGGCTGAGGAATTTGTGGTGGGGAGGAGGAGGAGGGGGAAAACAGGGGTTTGACGTGTTGGAGGCCCCGGGTCGGTCTGGCCTTTTTTGGCAGTGTTCCCCCATTTAACCATGCTTCGTCCCCGTGACTGACATGTGGTGGTGGTTTAAACCCCTTAAGGTTCTTGCCCTTACTTATGGTTTACGGCAAGGCGCATAGGGGCATCGCTGGGTGAAACAGAGGTTTCTCAAAGAAGGCCCAGGTTGAGAGGCCTTGGCCCTTTTTGACGGGGATAAAGGGGAGCGGGGTTTTCCTGACCGTGGCTGGCGGAAACAAAACAGGGACTTCTGCGACCCCCCTTTCCCTTTTTTTGGCGGGACCCTTTTGACACTACCCCCTCGTCTTCCCCTGTCCACAGAAGCGCTTTGCAACAAATTTCTGGAAAAACCCGGATGATCCGCAATGTCGCATCATATCATCTCAACACAATGACTTGGGTCCTGACTTTCTGCATCCAGAAAACTGGGGCCCGGGCCCCAACCCAAGCCCAAGGGGGGCCAAAATGGGGGGAAAGGCCCCCCCTTTTTTGCCGACCCCCGCAACCAAAAAAGGGGGAAAATTTTTGGGCCCAAAAATTTTTTTAAGGACAGATTGGGGGCCCGGGCGGGGGGGGGTGTTTTACTTTAAAAATTCACTTTTTTTTGGCCCCCTGACCAGCGATGACAGGCCCGACGGTCCTGCAAAATGACGATCCGTGGATGCGTGTTGTCGCCAGCACTGGAGGAGCACCTTCTCTCGTACCCTTTCCTCCATGTGCACCCCCCTCTTTGCTCCTTTCCCCTGAATTTTTGTCCATTTTCAAAATAAAAAATTTGAGAAGGATGGAATAGTTTTGGAAAATCTCTTATTAAAAGACGGGAAATCACAGCTATTCTCAAAACCCCCTAATCAAAAAAAAATAGTGGATTCAAATTTAACTGCAAGGTGTCTATCAACAAATCTGGGGTGGGCAAAAGTGCAAAAAACACTATCTGTTTTGTTTTTGTAAAATACACGGGATTTTTTTCACCTTTTAATTCACCCGTGGTGACTAAAAAAATTTCTGTTTTTAAAATTTACGGGATGCGCGTCAATAACAAAAAATGGGGGGCAAAAGTCAAAAAAAACGTTCTGTTTTGTTTTCGTTTAATACCGGTATTTTTGCACCTTTCATTACTATGTCATTGTGCCACTCTCTGACCTCATGGCTCGTGGCGCCCCCGTCACCCCCAACTCTGTCACTGATGTTGCCACCCGAGCCCCACTTGTCTTTTTCAGCTGTCGTGCCCTGATTTTTCAGGGTACATTTTCCCCTTTAGTTTTTGGTCAGTTTTGCCCTCAAAATGCCCAGGGAATTTTAAGTGAAGCGTTCTAAAAGGACGGCAGTATCTGCGTGTTACTAAAAACCAAATTGTATGAAAACCAATCTAAGCTCCCTTGCATATTTAACATGGCACAAAGTTTTACGCACCCCACAGGCTCTGGGCACCCTGGAAATAGTGTTTCTAACTGATCCTCACAACGAAATTGGGGACCGAAACGTATTTGTCGGAAAAATTCGGCGAAGTCGGCAAACCAAAAATTTTTGAGAAATTCCCCCCATCCAAAATTATTATTAATTTTTTTATTTTGGGGGGAAAATATTGTTATTAAGTTTGTTAGGACAACTTTCCTCTCAGCCACACACTTAAAACCCTGGTTGGTTGTAACAACTTTTTGCCACATTTTGGAGTAAAAATTTCATAAAATTTTCTAACCATATAAACTGTCTCCAACCCCCATTGTTTGACAAATCAAAAGTATCCTTTGTTGAAAAAGGCTACATTTTGGTATACGACTGTTCATACATCTATCAAACAAGGTTTCGACAGGTTTTTGGGCTCAAAGCATGCCAGAAAACTATATATACATCCTTGGTAGAGGCAGAAAGGCAGAGAGATAGAGGTAAAAAGCAAGAGGCAGAGAAAAGGATTACAAGCTGTAGGATGGGCCCCTAATTTAAATTTCCCATGCTGGGCCCCAGAATCAACTCCACTGGTGGGCCCCTAGAATGAAATTTCAGTGGTGGGCCTTAGTTTTTTTTTTTTTAAATAAAAAAAATACGTACCTGTTCTCCTTCTTTCCCTCCCCTTCCCTCTCTGAAGCGGGCCGCGCTCACAGCCGAGTGCAGGCCGCAGAGCAAGCGCGCGATGACGTCCTTACACCGCGCCACCTGCGCCGTGGCCTGCAGAGGGCTGAACGGCCGGGATCAGAAACCCCAGCCCCACCCAGGGACGCTCTGAGCCGGCGCTGCGGCCCGGAACCTGGCTGTCCACCGGGCAGAGCCTGGCTGTGGCTCCACCGGGCAGGGTAGCCGGGGTGCCCGGGAGGGCCCCCTGAGCTTGTGGGGCCCCCGGGCAACCGCCTACCCTGCCCAACGGAAGAGACGGCCCTGATAACTGTAGTGTCAGACAGCTGGAAAGGCAAATAAGATTGTAAGCCTTATCGAAAATGGGGGAAATTTATAGACATGAAACCAAAGGTTTTTCCCAAATTTTCAAATCACTTTTTCCGACTGGGGGCAGTGGGTCCTTGGGAAAACTGCAAGCGGTGGTATAAGCCAAGCCAGGGAACGGAGTCTAAGTAAATCCCAGTACTCACCAGAGTCTACCGCAAGGCAGGATGGGCGTGCTGCAGCAGGAGACCACCAGGTTACTACCCCTGATGCGACTTGCTTGCGGTCGTAGCCCGGGTGTAGCAAGATACAAATTCACAAGCCAGGCTCTTAGTTGGGGACAGGCAGGAAGGTCAAGACAGGGGGCAAAGGTTTGTGGTCGAGGGATGGGGGCAACAGGTACAGTACACAGAATAACTGGAAACAACTTAAGGAGCGCTTTCTCACAAGGCACTATTGATCTGGCAAGGAACAGACAAAGAGGCAGGGTTAAATGGGTCAGCCCCCTTTAAATTTCACAGAATCGGTGTGTGCCCTAGAGTGCGTGTACGTGCACACAGTTCAGCACAGACAGCGCAGAGAACGAAGAGAGATAAGTTGCTGACTGCCCTCTTATACCTACAGACGTCTGTCCCATGCTCCTACTGTATCCAGCATCCTTCTGGCCTTATAATATTGGAGACTTTTCTGTCCATTCACCACCACCCTACTCGGGACTGTGCCAGTCTACTGTGCCAGTCCTGTTCAGGACTGGCATAGTAGAGGCACAGATTCTCCTCACGTCGTGGGGACAATAATGGGGGCGTCAGGTGGGCTCTATTCACTTGTATGGCCTCTTCGGTGGCCGACAGAAAGTGAGGCAGTGATTGCCTTTGGAACACCGGAGCAAGACGAGGTAGACAACGTGACCTGACCGGTTTCTGTTCTTGAAGGAGCTCCTCCTGTTTCTCCAAAAGCACACTTCAATATGTGTAGCCAGGTGGATAAGGTCACTCAGGGGAGGGTCTTGAGCGGACAGCACGTCCTTTATTTGGTTGGAGTGACCCTTCTTGAATGTGGTTCTTAATGCCTCATCATTTTTAGGACAATTCCGAGGCTAGGGTAGGGAATTGTACATTGTATTCTCTGATAGAGGATTCCCCTTGACGCAGGTTCAATAGAGCGGTCTCGGCAGTAGACGACGGGTTCCTCGAAGACACTGTGGAATTCAATCAGGTTGGCTTTAACTGGATTATCTCTGTGCCAGAGGGGGGTAGTCCAGGCCATGGCTTTCCCGGAGAGATGGCTGACCACAAAAGTCACCTTGGAGCTTATGGTAGGGAGCTGACTGGCCATAAGTTCCACATGCAGGGAGCACTGGGTGATGAAGTCCCTGCAGGCCTTAGGATCCCCATTAAATTTTGTTGGCATGAACAGTCTCAGTTTTGGGCACTTCAGGGGCCGTTGACACCGAGGGAGCCATGGGAACTGGCTGTTGCTGCTGAGCGGTGAGGAGCTGCTGCATCATAGCGGTCAGCTGGTTGAGCTGCTGTGTCTGTTGCGCGATCTGCTGGGACTGCTGGGCCACAATGGTGGTGAGGTCCGCGATACTTAACATAGGCACCTTGGCGGGATCCATGACCAGATCAAACTGTAATGGCTGGACAAGAGAGTATTGATCCGGCAAGGAACAGAGGAAGACGCAGGGTTAAATAGGGTCAGCGCCGGTGATATCCAATCACCTGTGCGCTGGCCCTTTAAATTTATATAGCGGGTACAGCAGAGACAGCACAGGGAGCAAGGAGAAGTGAGTAAACGGTCTGGGCAGGATAAATGCGAGTGAGCTCGCAGCCTGACGTGTGGGTAGTGGGAGCACCAGTAACACACTGTCAGTCCATGCATGAAATACTTCGTACAGTTTTGGCTATGAGTGCAGAAGAAAGACCTTGCAGCACTTGAATGGGCTCAAAGGCAGGCGACCAAAGCATTAAATGGAATGGATGGGCTAATAGGACTCAGAAAGATTAACAACATTAAAGGGACTGTGTTTTTAAAAAATGACTTATTGTTAAAATCATGTTTTTATGTTAAACACACATTTTTTTAAAGAATTTTTTTTTTGTTAATTTTCCATATCACTTTTAATATTTTTTTAAAATTCTTAAATCCTTCAGTTTACACTATGGCCACTAAGCGTAATAAAAGTCTGACACTTCCTGTTCTGTAGAGAGAAATTTTCAGAAGTCTGCTCATTTGCAGCACAAGCAGGGTTTGACTGAAAGCTGACATCAGTGTGTATAGATAACACAGGATCAACCAGTCAAAATAGCAGATGTCACAGTTCACCCTCTTTCCCTCTCTGCACATTGATTTCTTCCTAGGTCACAGAGCATGCCTAGAAAACTCTCCTATAGGAAGGGCCGGACCCGGCGCAGCTGGGGGGAGGCGCTGCGTGACCGTGCACGCAGGATCGTGCGGGTCATGATGCGTGTGAGCGGCGGAAGGGGGCGGAGCTGGCGGAAGTGACATGCTGCCGCGCGGGAGCAGAGAGCTCAGTTGCGCGGCGGACAGCAAAAGGTGTAGGAGCCAGCGCACCCCTCCTGCCCGAAACTGACCCAGAGACCCAGAGCGCATGGCCAGGACTGGTTCCAGAATGGGGTCAATGCTCTGTTGGGGGACAGGGCTGACAATGAGCCTGAAACTACTCCTGGACGGGCGGTGGGGGGGGGGGGGGCATAGGTCTAGGCCTCCTCAGAGGCTTAGTCCAGACATAACCCCCAGGGCCCGCCGTAGGAGCCCCTCCAGGGACCCTCCGGTTCGGGAGGCGCGTGCCGCTGCTCGCGCGGCGCCTTCCCGGGCCGGGAGGAATCCAAGACGGCGGGTGGGGCCAGCGGGGGGGACACGGCCACGGCGTACGTCAGGGCTGCGGTCGGTGGTGGTTGCCCCTCCAGGCTTATCGGCGGATAGTACGGCAGTCCGGCACAATGAGGTGCTGGTCGGCGGAGCTGCCCGTCAGCGTGAGGCGGAAGACGGGGTAGCGCGTGGGGAAAGTCCAGAGAGGGAGGCCTGGGATCTTCGCGGGCAGCAGTCGGCTGGCCCTTCTGTTACCCAAGGCGCACTGCCTGGAATGAGGATGAGCGGCCAGGAGTTGGCGAACAAGTCGCCTGTCCCCTCGGATAGGTGGGTTCCGACGGGGGCATCGGGCCGGTCCCTACGGCGGGTAATTTCCCCGGCTTCGGACGGCTCGGGTTTGGAGGCAGTGGTTCGGCTGGACGGATCGGAAAGCAGGGCTACATCGGATCACCAGGATTTCACAATAACGGCTGGCGGGTCCACAGGCCCTGCGCAGTCAGGTGAGTATGGTTTGTCCTCGTCATCAGTGTTTCCACTGTTTAATTGCGGGAATGTGGGATTGCAGGGGGGGATGGTCCCCCCGGGCATGGGTTCTCAGGTTGTAGATATGGCGGAAGTCAGGGCGTTGGCTAGTTCAGTTCCAGATTTGTTGGCCCACTTAGGGAGCGGGGGGTCGGGGGCTGTGGGGGCGTCACCATTGACGGCATGGGTACAGCTGGAGCCGGCGATTTTGGGGTTGCCTGCTGCGGCGGGTGGGGGTCAGGTCACCGGAGAGCCGGCGGCGGTGGAGACGACAGTGGTGACTGACAAGGAGCCCGAGGGTGATGGGGTGCGGATCGATGACCGTGCAAAGGGGGAGGTCTATGTCTGCTTTGAGGGGCCGCTGGGGGCTCACCTCAAGCAGGAAGTGTGTGAAAAAATATGGAAAGACGAATACGTCGACATTTTTTCACTTCTCCCCTTGAAAAATTCAATCTGGATAGGGTTAGGAAGGAGGAGAAGAAGAAGGAGGATGAGGAAAAGCAGCGGTGGCGGCTTATTCCTCAAACATTTACGAATTGATTGCAGGCGTTTGCAATCTTGGCTAGCGTAGTGGGGGAGAAGGCGCCTGAGAACTGCTCGGCTCTTTTGGGGTATATGGAAGTGATAGGGGAGGCTCATCGGGTGTATGGGGGCATGGCATGGCTCAGGTACGATGAGCAGTTCAGGCAGCGGAAGGCGGTCCAGCCCAGTATTCGCTGGGACCATAAAGACATTGGTCTCTGGTTAAGGGTTATGAATCCAACTAGGGTGTGTCAGCCCTTTTCGGGAGGGGCCGGTTCATCCGGCCAGGGTACTTCAGGCGGATACGGGGGTTCGGGGGAAACAGGGGCTCAAAAAGGACTATGTTGGCAGTTTAACGACGGCCAGTGCAAGTATGGGGCGAGTTGTAGATTTAAGCATGTCTGCTCCATCTGCAATGGAACATCCCATGGGGCTGCAAAATGTTTCAAAAAAGGAAAGGCAAAAGGGCAGCCAGGCTCTAGCCATGGGTCAGACTCCAGTGAAGTTCCACGCGATGGAACCGTATCTAAGTAGGGGACCAGGGGGCTGCTGAGTTGCTGAGGGAGGAGTTTTCACAGGGCTTTCGGATTCCGGCTCTGGGTTTCCAGGTTCCAGGCACAACTAGGAATTTAAAGTCGGCTCATGAGCACCCAGTAGTGGTTAGTGAGAAGTTGCGGAAGGAGGTGGCTTTGGGCAGAATGGCGGGCCCGTTTGGCTCCCCTCCTTTGTCGGATCTGATTGTGTCTCCCTTGGGTGTGGTGCCCTAAAAGGAGCCAAGTAAGTTTAGGCTCATTCACCACCATTCATTTCCAAAGGGGCAGTCAGTTAATGACGGCATACCTCCGGATTTGTGTTCAGTTGTTTACACGTCGTTTGATGCGGCGTTGCGTTTAGTTCGTTCAGGGGGGAGAGGGTCGCTGATGGCAAAAACGGATATTGAGGCAGCTTTTCGTTTGTTGCCGGCGCACCCGGACAGCTTAAGGTTGTTGGGGTGTTGTTGGGAGGTGGAGTATTTTGTGGATCGCTGTCTACTGATGGGGTGCTCGATCTCATGTGCTTATTTCAAGGCCTTTAGTTTCTTTTTAGAATGGGTAGTGCGGGATGTGTCGGTTTGTCCTCTGTGATCCATTACCTGGATGATTTTTTCTGTGTGGGGCCAGCTGATACTGGAGTTTGCTTAGCGTTGTTGCGTATGATAGAGTGGGTGGCGGGCAAGTTTGGGGTTCCGTTGGCGCCCGAGAAGACGGTGGGTCCGTCCACATGCTTAAGTTTTTTTGGGTATCTGCATTGATACGGTACGGATGGAATGCAGGTTGCCGGATGACAAGCTGGCTTCATTGAGAGAGGTGGTGCAGCGGTCATGTCATTTGCGGAAGATTCAGTTGAAGGAGTTGCAGTCACTTCTGGGGAAGCTTAATCTTGCGTGTCGGATTATGCCCATGGGGCGGGTGTTTTGTCGCCGCTTGGCTTGTGCGACGCCGGGCGTTCGGGTTCCACACCATTTCGTAAGGTTAAGTGGGGAGCTTTGGGACGACTTGAAGGTCTGGAGAGACTTTTTTGGGCAGTACAATGGCCGTTCCATCATTCTGGGACACAGTGTCCAATGCGGAGCTTATTGGGGAGGACGGTGGTGTGCGGGGGTTTGGCCTGCGGATTGGTGCGAGCTCGGGTGGTGAGGAATCTGGTGTTGCTTGAGCTATTTCCCAGAGTTCTGGCGGTGGAACTCTGGGGGGATTGTTTTCAGGATAAGAGAGTTTGTTTTTATTGCGACAATCTGGGGGTGGTGCAGGTCATCAACAGCTTGTCGGCTTCATCCCCCTCAGTAATTTGGTTGCTAAGACATTTTGTGCTGCGATACCTGTCTTTGAACGCTTGGGTGGTGGCGGAGCATGTGCCTGGTGTTAGTAATTCCATAGCTGATTCTCTTTCTTGTCTGCAGTGGGACCGATTCCACACCTTGGCTCTGGGGGCAGCGAGCAAGGGCGAAGAATGTCCAGAGATGCTATGGAACATGGTTTGCGGGACACAGGACACTTGATCCGGGAGTCGCTGGCGGACAGGACCCGGTTGGCATATGATTCGGCATGGAGGTTATGGGAGGATTGGCAAAGAACCTTGGGTGATGTAGTTTCGTATGAGGACACCGTGGGGGCATTATTGAGTTGGCTGGCTTGTGCAGAGAGGGAGGGGTGGACGATCTCTAGAGTTTCCCAGGTGTTTTCAGCGCTGGCATTTGGCTTTAAAATTCGGCGATTGCCTGATGCTACAAAGGATTTTGTGGTTGGCTGTGCGTTGAGGGGTTTTAGGGTGGGTAAGAGCAGCCGGGACGGGCGTCGTCCTGTTGTTTTCCGGCTGTTGGAACCTTTGATGGAAAAACTGGAGTCGGTGTGCCAGGGTGTTTTTGAAACGGCTTTGTTTAAATTGGCATTTTCGCTGGCTTTCTTTGGGGCACTGAGGGTTGATGAGTTGGTGTCGCCAAATAGAAAGCTAGGTGGTGGTTTGTTGGCGGCTGATGTAGAGGTTGTTCGTGATAGGGTGGAATTTGTGGTGCGGAAGTCTAAGACGGACCAGTTGGGAAAAGGACGTAGAGTGGTTCTGGGGAGTGTGTTGGGGGCGGCTTCCTGTCCAGTGAGGTGCGCGGAGGAGTTTTTGAGTCTCAGGAGGGCGAGGGTGGCCCCCCTTCTGTGTTATTTGGTTTAACAGTTTATTTTCGCTTGAATTTTGTTCGCCTTGTACCCTCCTCTCCCTTCCACGTTGTGTTTCTCTTTCTTGTTACAGTTTTGGAGGCTTGCCTTGTGTGGATTCTCGGCCATTCTTATGTCCATTGGGGAGCGGAGCGAGCGGACTTGAGGCCGGATGGAAGGCAGCTGGGGTTTCCACGCACCGTGGCGCTGGTGCGTTGGATTGGTCGTCAGGAAATGCTGTGGTCCAACGTGATGTCGGAGTTTCAGTGATTTGCCGAGCTCGACAGGCCTCCTCAGGTTTTGGTGTTACATGGTGGCGGTAATGATTTGGGGAGTAGAACGGGCCGGGAACTTCTCCGGGATGTGACATCAGATTTGTTGAAATTATGGATTCTGTACCCGGGGCTGGTGGTTGTCTGGTCGGACATGGTTTATCGGCATAACTGGAGGGGGGCGAGGTCGGTTGAATGGCTGAATAGGGCCCGTATAAAAGTGAACAGAACGGTAGCAGGCTTTGTGGTTCGGAATGGTGGTGTGGCGGTACGTCATCGGGGTTTGGAATCTGGTGATGGGAATTTTTGGTTGAATGATGGGGTGCATTTAAATGCAGTTGGGCTGGACATTTGGGCCTGCAGGAAGGAATTGAACGTGCTTTGTGGCTGGTGGGGGGTTCGCATGCATGAGGCGACATGGCATGCTCCCTTTTGGCGTTAGCTGGTGGAACAAATTGGTGTGAGGGATTCAAAGGAGGTTGATTCCCTCGGTTTTTGTTTAATTCAGTTTGGTCTGGCGAAGGCGGGGCTCCGGCAGGGTAAAGTCCCTGGGAGTCGGTAATTGGTGGAGCCATCCACATGGCATTGGTGCCCTCAAGCCAGTGGTGCAGCTGGGGGTAATTGGGTGTAAGTAATTCTTGGTTCGCCAGACCTAGTAGCTCCAAGGATCCCTGCCCCAAGTTGGTTGGTAGTACTTTTGTGCTGGTTGGTCTTTAGCCTGCATGGTTGTCAGACTAATTATGTATATGTTTTGGTTAATGGGGTTAAGCACAATAAAATTGCGCTAGGTTTGGTTTATATATATATATATATATATATAATATATAATAAATATTATAAATAAATATATATATATATATATATATAAATATATATATATATAATATATAATTATATTATATATATATATATATATAATATATAAATATATATATATAAAATATATATAATAATATTTTTTATATGTTATATATTTGTTAATAATAAAATGGCTGCTGTGGCCAAAATTATCCGACCCGGTGTAATAGATAATTGATTCACATTTGGTATGAGTTTCACTAAATAAAGCATTGTTGTGTAAGGCTTATTTGGGGAGTAACTATTGGGGGTGCAGAGGTATTAGCTGTAACTGGATCCTGTTACCTGAAGGGGCCCAGCAGTTTTATAAATGAAATATTATAAATGGGGGCAGGAAGGCTGCTATACTTTTGCATTGGGAGCCAGGAACTTCAAATTGCACCTCATGGACTGCTAATGTTACACCCAACTGGATCAGCAGTGTTTTTCACTGGAAGTGTCTCTCTCAAATTCTGTCTTTGTTTCTGGAAAAAAATATTAACTCAATTCTGTTTGCTTAATTTCACTATTAAATCCAAGTACAGAAAAGGCATTAAGTTATTAATAAACCCTGGCCTTGTTAAGTACATCATAATGGCATTATACCTCATGCATCTCAATGTGGATGTTCTACGTGTATTTTTCCAATCCCCAAATTTTACTTTTTAAATGACGGCAGCATAATTCAATAAAATAACTGTTTGCAAAGCCAATTCCTTACTCTTGTGCTGCAAACAAGTTGTTACATTCCATTTCCTTAAAGAACAAATTCAGCTGAGCGTGTTTGGAAAAAAAACGATAATATCCCCTGCTGTTTGGTTTTAATCCTTGAAGGGTGCCCAACTCACATGGAAACAAAGTACACATGGAACCATTTACAGCTGATGAAAATTGTAAGCTCAGAGTGCTGACAGTGTGTCCAAATTGCATGGTCGTGTTTTTTCCAAATACTATCTAAACCCACAACAACTGGCCTCTCTGTGAGCACCTACAAGTCTTGGTGGTGAGGCCTCTACCTCACAGTAATTGTTTTGTTTGTGATGCCAAATCTCAAGCAGAAAGTAATTTTCAACATAAACACATAATCGAGTGGCAGATGTATATTGCCACTGAGAGTAAATTCTGCCTTGAGTCAATAACCCCCACATAGTGCTGGAAGACTCTGGGCTAACAAATGCTTGCTAGCAATTTAGAGAAGTACTGCTGGATGATATCTCCCATTATGTCCCTCCCTGATTTCCTGCACAGGGGGAGACTGTGTCCTCTGTAAATTCATAGATTATAAAAAAAACAAAACCTTTTTTATTAGAGAAGCCAATTCTGGAGCGTAGGGGAATGTGGTAAAGATGATTTACCATGTTGAAAATATATATGTATTATAGATGCAGGTCTCATGTATCTCATGTACCACTCATCCTCAGCTCCCTATGTTCACTTTTTTGAGAGTTCCAAGTACACCCCTCTGCAACCATGGCAAAAAAGACCAAGAGGGGTAGGAGTCCCAGTTTGTAAGAGATGATGTAAAGGTATGGATCCCAGAGGTGGGCCAACATCTATACAACATTTATGGCATAAATACAAACATGTCATAAAAGTGTGAAATAGAAAAATCCCTTTAAATTAAGGTTTGGAGGTAACATTTTTTACAGGTTTCCTTTGGACAGTGAAGTTTACGAGAGCAGGATCATCAAGAATTTATATATTTTGTATATCATTTTACTAAACATTTACACTGGTCCCTTAACTTACAATGGCCTCAGAATACAATATTTTCAACATACAATGGTCTTTCCTTGGACATTGTATCTTGGAACCGCACTCACCATATAATGTCACAGACACCGCCAATCTGCTGCTCATGTGATTGATGGAAGATTAATCCAATTATGATTATTAGTTGTAAAAACTTTGTATTAGTACATGCAGTGATTGGCGGCTTAGTAGCTCCTCTCTACAGTACAGTGCAGTATTACATATTCAATACTATCTTTACATTTGCCAGGATGAGCGGCATATTTTGGCACCAGGGGAGGGGAAACTATTGTGTATAAAGTGCATAATTCAAAGCGGTGCTACTTTTGTCCGTGGGCTGTGTCCAATATCACAGTGTTTAATTGAAATGTTGTAATACTTGACCCAACCTTTACAAAAGATTGGTAAGAGTTCTTCTATAAATAAAAGTAGACTTTCTTCAAGTTTTCCAATTGATGGTAGCACACCAGAAGTGCCACATGTAGAAGCATTTTGTCCAATCCACCAGGTATCAGAAAGCTTGCATTCAGGACAAAGCCTGGTACTACACAGTTGAATCACAGCTATTATGACCACTTCCTACGTTAGACGTTGATAGCGTGTAGCTCATGAAGGAAGTCACAAGTCGTGGTTTGGCTTTGTGGGAATATAAATTGTGCAATAGTCTGTCAGCACAAACATCCTTGTGGCTGTTATGGGTAAAAGGAGCAATTTTTTAGAGTTGCAAAAACGAATGATTATTGACTTTCGGACCAAGGGTGGTAGTAGTTTTGAAACTACACAGATTGTGAACTGTTCTCAAGCTGTTATGATGAAAGTATATTGTGAGTGGACTAATGGCACCATTGTAAATAAACGACATGGAAACTGTGGAGCACCATGTGTCATTGATGACGGCTAAGGTGCAGGAGGGTGGACCAACACGCTACAGTGGAGCCAAAACCAGGGAGCTACCAAAAGTGTGTCTAAGATAATAGTTCAGTGAACCCTTATCTGTCTGAGGCTCTGAAGCTGATGGATTGTCACTGCTAACAGAGTTGCATCAACAGAAAAAGCTAGAATTTTCCTGGCAGTTTAGAAATTGGACCTCTGCTGATAGGCAAATGGTTGCCGTTTCTGATGAGTCACATATTCTCCTTTGTCGAAGCAACTATGTCTGGAAGATGACTAGCTGATGGTAGCAGCATTATGGTCTGGGGAATATTTTTGTGGTATTCTACTGGACCACTCATCCATGTGGAAGGCACTCTCAATAGATTTGGGTATGAATCCACACACCCATAAATGATATGTCATATGACTAGAAAAGTCCAACATTTGTTGGAAAAGCATGACCAAGACTTTCTAATCACTGTACGAGTAAGAAACGCTTCAGAGACTTGGAAGCCATGGAATTTTAATATTTTGAATTAAAGGATATGTTTTTACCAATTTTTTTTTTGGGTGCTGGAGAAAAAAAACATTTGTTTATACTTTCTAGTACCACCCTGACCCTCTAATTCCCCAGACTGCAACCCAACTGAGCATCCATGCAACCATCTTAATTGTCAAGTTCCAGCACACGTGAGATGCACTGTAGTCAGCATGGCTCCAGATACCTGTGTCAACCTGCCAGGACCTTATTGAGTCACTCCTAGCTCATCTAGCTGTTGTCTGTGCTGCACACGGTGATTATTCTGGATACTAGCTGGTGGTTGTAATAATGTGACTTTATAATAGAAGCACATCTAGCAAGTTAAATCAATCAGAAAACAGCTACATGACATAGTTGGCAAAGCTGTTTATATGGTTAAGGGTACGTTCACATCTGCTTTGAGGCTCTATTAGGACCTTCCACTGCAGCTTCCATCAAAAAGAAAAAAGTATACAGGTGAGATAACAGACACAGCAACAGAAACCCGACATACCCATTATAGTCAATGGAGTTAATTGGGTGCCAATGGTGTCCATCAAATTCAAATAGTTAAAAAAGAGGTATTGTCAAATGTCGGTAGTGGGTTGAAGGCGTTGTCCATCTCATAAGAAAATGAAAGTGGCATCTCCCAGACCCCAGCAAAATAAAAAATCTTATACTCACCTTGCTCTGTTCCTTGGGTTCCAACACTGCATCTTGGCTTGAGCCGTCATGTGGCACTAATTTACTTCACTGTTTGGAAGTGAACAGCTCCAAACTATGATGTAAGCACATGACCGCCTGCAGTGGTGACATCCTCGTCTTTCCGTTGAAGTGATGACGTGTCACCCAAAGACCGGAGAGACACGGTGCTGGAACCTGAGGAAGGTAAGTTTAAGTTTTTTATTTTTCTGGGGCCTGGGAGCTGCTGCTGTCCCTTTAGATACTCTTTAGTAGTGTTGAGCGATTATTATCGACAAAGTTGAAATCGCCACAGTTTTTATGTTGATCGAAATTTTTAGATCATGCAATAATTTAGGTTAAAATCTGTGCATCATCTACTAAGATCGCGCCATTTTCGGCGCTTCCTGTCATTTTGGGGGCCAGCAAATCAGCTTACAAAAATAGAGGGGTGAGATGGTGTGGGTTATGACTGGGTGTGTATGGTTGCCATTGGCGGGAAAAATCACATGCCCTCGTTTTCATGAACAGCCTTCCCTTTTCTGATCAGGGGTTTCCCCCAGGTCTCATGCGTAGGAGTGCGCTCTGCCTGTGTCAACCCGCCAGCGAAATTATTCTATTTCTTCACAAAAAGAAAGCTCTACTGTTAGCTTGACCCTTAAAACTTAGTTGATCAGAGATTGGGAAGTTTTTATTTTAAGGAACATCTCCCGCTGTAAAGTCAGGAGGGGAGCAGGGGGGGGGGGGGGCCCCGGGGCGAACAAGAAAGCTCTATAAAGAAATACGGATAAAGTTCACCAAGACTTAGTGTAGAAAAATGCCTGAATAGCTTTTTTTTAACAGTTTTCTTTTGGGAAAATTTTTCCTGGATATTGGGCGCCTAAAACTTTTATTAGGATACACATCTTTTCTAGTAACTGCGGGTCTCTTTGTTAGGTGAAAAAACCATTTTTTTATCAGTATAATTTCAGAGGGGTTTTCTTTTTCAATTTTTGCCCATTCCGCTTTGTTGTTAACCCACCTTGCAGTTAATTAGAACCCAGAAATTTTGTAGTCGCACAGGTTGATAGGTGAAAAAATCCCTTTTATTATCCGTTACTTCAGATCGTGTTTTTTCATTTTGCGCACTACGCTTTGTTCTTTGAGGCACCTTGCACTTAAATGTGTTTTACAGCAATTTTGTAGTCCCCAAGGGAATTGAAAGGGGGCCAAAATACCTTTTATTATCCGAATACATTGCAGATAAGTGTTTTTTCACTTTTGCGCAAAGTTTTTTATGAGGCTCATTGCATTTAAAATTTGGAATACAGCAATTTTGTAGTGCCCACAGGTAAATTGATAGGTGCCAAAAAAATACCTTTTTTTTCCCGAAACATTAAAGATACGTTTTTTTTTTGCCTTTTCCCAAGTCAGATTTTTTTATAGAGCACCTTGCAGTTAAATTTGAACCCAGAATTTTGTGTAGTTACCCAGGTGAATTGTAGGTCCCCAAAAAATACCTTTTTTTTATTAAATACATTACAGATAGTTTTTTTTTCACTTTGGGAGGCCAGCTTTGTGATAGATTACTTTGCAGTTAAATTTGAATACGAAATTTTGTATCCCCACAGGTAAAATTGTAGGTGCCAAAAATACCTTTTTTATCCGAAAACATTACGATAGTGTTTTTTGCATTTTGCCCAGCCCGTTTTGTTGTGAGCCACCTTGCAGTTAAATTTGAATCCAGCAATTGTGTAGTTACCAAGGTGATTGTAGGTGCCAAAAAATACCTTTTTTACCCGAATCATTCAGATAGTGTTTTTTACGTTGGGCATACAGCTTTGTTCTTGAGGCACCTTGCACTTAAATTTGAATCCAGAATTTTGTTTTGATTTGAGGGTTTTGAGAAAGCTGTGTTTTCCCGTTTTTTAAAATAAGGACTTTAAAAAACTCTTCCAAACCTTCCAATTTTTTATTTTGAACATGGAGCGAAATTCAGGTGGTAAGGAGCAAAGAGGGGGGAAGGACATGGGGAAAGGGTATGAGAGAAGGTGCTCCTTCCAGTGTGGCGAAACACGCTCCCGCGGATGTCAGTTGCGGACAGTAGCCTGCATGTAGGTCAGGGCCTGTAAATTCATAACGAACGCGTCGCAAATCTGCCTTAGTGGTTAATGAAAAACCTGCAAAGCAGTCTTACCCTGTCCCCCCCGTCACGGCCACAATGTCGTCTCAGCATCATCGCATCTGCCCAACTGAAGACCCCAAAATGTAAACTGTGTAACCCCACTTGGTAATCCATTTTCTGAGATTTTTGACAAAATGCGGTTGGGGTCAGAAGGCATTTTAAAAAGATCAAGGGGCCCAAAGAGGATGATTTTTCTGCTCTGGCCCAGTTCTGATGCCTAGAGGAGGAGAAGGGAAAAGCCGGTAAAATCGGCAAAAATCCGGGCGGTCGGCAAGCCTTGCAGCCCTCTTGTTTGTACCCTGCAGCCCCTGGATGCAAATGGGGGGGAAAACGGAAGTCACCTGGTTGTGTGATGATGAGAATTGCGGATCAAACGGGGTCTTTTCAGCAGAATTTGCTTGCGAGGCTTCATCACGGGAAAAGGGAGGAAGATGATGGGGTGTGTCAGTACGGGTCCCCCCCTCAAAAAGGGAGAGGGCGGTCGCAGAAGTCCGCTGAATATTCCCCCAGCCCGGTAGCGCAAACCCCCGCCCCTGCTTATCGCCGTCAAAAAGGTCCGGACCTTAAAGCCTGGGCCTTTTTTGAGCAACCCTCTGATTACCCAGCGTGTCATATGCCCCTTTCCCCATAAACGCAAAAGTAGAGGCAAAAACCCTTGGGGGTTTAAACCCACCCCAACATGTTAGTCCATGCAGCAAATGCATGAGTTGAAATGGAGGCAACACTTGGCAAAAAAAGGCCAGACCAACGCGGGCCCCCAAACCACTGTACCCCCTCGTCCCCGCCTCCTCCCCCTCCTCCCCCCCCACAAGCGTTCCTCAGCTCCCCCATGTCTCTCGGGAGCATGTGGGGGATCAGCCTCCGTTTCCCAGCCCCCAAAGTCCCCCGAGTACCACCAGCCCCCAGGACCCATCCTACCCCTTCCCCTCCCCCCGTTTGATGACCTGACCCCGTACGCGGCCGTCTGCAGCCAGCCTTTGTTTCCGGTTTTGGGGAGCAGAAAAAAACACTTTAACCCAAACCCATCCCAAAGAAAAAAGCCTAAAATGTGGGGATTGCCCGGGTTTTTGGGCCCTTGGAAATGTTCCCTTTTGTTGGTGGAACAGATGGGTTCCGCCACGTCCCCCTTCCTCCCCCCAATCCCAGATCCCAAACAGGCATTTCTTTGCCAGAAAAAGCCGCACGGGCCTGGCCCCCACTGTCATCTAAATTTCAAGGCGTTGTCTGATCTGGGCCCGGAAAAGTCCTTGCCACCGACACATGGCTAGAAAGCTGGCCAACCCGCTATATCTCGTGACGTTTACGGGGTGAGTGGGGGATGTCTCGGGGGGTGCGGGACTTCGGTCGGCGCACGCTCTTCAAAATGAGGGATGGGGCGGGTTTTTTTCCCCCAAGGTCCTCGGGGGAATCACGTGCCCAGAAAAAAACCGGGGCCGTGTTGAAATTTAAATCTGTCTTGGAGCCCTCAACACAGGTAGGAGTTGGGGCTTCCGCAAAAAGGGGACCGAGCGGGCTGGGTCCCCAAGAACTTGGCCAGGGAAGTGGTGTGCGATAACGGGGAAATCTGTGGCCCCCCTTAAAGATCGCTAGGCTGGAGCAATTTGCCTGGACATGTCATAAACCCTTGTGTCCAAAAATTTTAAAGAGTACCGGGTCTGGACCCTATGGGGAAGGGCTCGAAGTTAAGTTCGCATTTCCCGCTGTTCGCCCCCTCCCTTCGCCCCGCCTGGCTGGTTCCCACGTCAGCTTGGCCCCCCCCGTAAACCCCGTTCATTGTTGACGTGGAAACACGCTGGAATTCCACCCCCCACTGCCCACGATTGTGGCAGAAAGCAATTGCCATTCGCAGTACAAAAGTGACACATGGCCTGAAAAACCCAGCGGTGCGGACCTCGGGGTGTTGAGCCCCCGAGAGTGGGGGGAGGTTAAAAAGAGCTCGCACCTTTCCCAGTTTTAAAAGAAGCCACCAAAATGGTAGTGCGGACAATGCCTTGTCAGCATGAGCTTTGGGGTGACTTAGTTCGGCGATCGTTGGACACTCTGAAACAACAGGTCCGCCAGGAGGAGGAGGAGACGGACACGATGCGGAACGGGCCTTTTCCCGTCAAATCCCCAAAGGGGCCCCACGTTTACAATTTCACGGTTTCTTAGGCAGGGTTCGGGGTCCAGGGTAGTGCAAAGTGGGCATCAGCTCTCGGGTGCTCATCTCAGGCAAGTCGGGCTGTGTTGAAAACTGTGCCGGAGGAAGGGGGAGGAGGGGAGGAGGAGGGGGGGTTTCCCAGACACCGAGTTTCCCAGTCCCCTGCCCCTTTGGGAAAAAGGTTGGCGGGGAAATTTTAGGCGGGGAGGAAGATGAGGAAAATTTAGTTTTATGTGCCCTGACCCCCGAGGCTTGGGAAACAAGGCTCCATTCTCCATGAGTGCTTGGGTGCTCCTTTCCCCCAAATGATCCCCGCTTAAGGCCCTCAAAATGAACAACGTTACTGGGTGGCCACCCCCCTGGATCCCGGTCAAACAAAAAATCAGACTTTCCTTCCACCCACCCAAAAGAGATAAATGCAGGAAATGGAGCCTTGCTGTTGATCAAAGGGACTCGTTGGTTGCTTAGTTCCCAAATGTCCGGTGGAAAAACATCAGCGAGTGACAGCAGTAGAGTGCTAAGTAGCGGGCCCGCAGCAGGGAGCAGGCAAAGGGGGCAAAAGCCCGGGGACCTTGGCAATTTTATTTCACCTCCCAACGATGCAAAGCAGGGCACACATCCAACCCAAAACCCGTTAAGATCTGGTGCAGACTATCTGGTCTCAACCCCGATGTTTTGTATGTTTCCGGAACCCCTGACTTTGGGTATCCAAATGGACGAATGGCCCGAGCTGTCGCCCCGCCCTAGAGGTGTTGTCTGCCCCGAGCCAGTATTCTGAGCGGACCCTTTGCACGGGAGGAGTCATTCAGACAAAGCATCCTTTCCACAGAAATGTGGTCGTTTTGACTTTCTCAAGATGAATAGGCATGGTCTTGATGATGTTGTGGGCCCCCAAATTTCCCAGGTCACCGATTTGTTGCGGTAACTTACATTCCTCTTCAAACAGAAATGGGGCCCCTTGAAAACTTTTTTTTTTTAAAATGATCTTTCTTACTGCAATTTTATTCTCTTTTCCCCCAGTTCATTTTGTGGTTTTGCTGTAGGAGACTGTAAAAGACAGAAAAGGTTTTATGACAAACCGTGTTCCTTTTCACTTTATCTTTAGAAATTTTCGCATTGTCAATGGTTTTGAGGGGCTTTTGCTGTGGATACAGCTATAATTAGGTCCTTTGGAACAGAAATTTGCTTTTAAGGGCATTTCCTCACAATTTTTATATCTAATTAATTTATTAAAAAAAAAATTTTTTTTATTTTTTAATAAAATAATTTTTTTTTAACAAATTGGCTTTTAAGTGGGATTTCTCCCCCACAAATTTTTAATTTGTGGTGAGAAGTATATTTTAATTTTTTGGGGTCTGTTGCTGTGAGATACAGCTATAAAATTTGGGCCTTTGGAAAAGAAATGTGGCTTCTAAGTGGCATTTCCCCCCACATTTTTTTAAAAGTGGGTGGAAGTCTTTTTTTTTTTAATTTTTTGGGGTTTTGCTTTTAATGCAGCAATAAACAGGCCCATTTTAAAAAAAATGTTGTTTTAACAGACATTTGTTCTTCACAATTGTCCAAAATGGCTCAAGGGTCATGCTTTGAATTTTTGGGGGGATTTTGCTGTGACATGCGCTTATACGGTCCTATTATAAAAAAATGTTGTTTTTAACAGAATTTTTCTTCACAATTGTCAAAGTGGCTAAGGGCAGCTTTGAAAATTTTTTGGGGGCATTTTGCTGTGACATGCAGATACTAAGGCCCATTATAAAAAAAATGTTGTTTTGTTTCTAACGGGCATTTGTTCTTCACAATTTTCAAAAGTGGTAGGGTCATTTTTGAAATTTTTGGGGGCATTTTGCTGTGACATGCGCTATTTCTACAGGTCCTATGATAAAAAAAATGTTGTTTTAACAGACATTTGTTTTTCACTTTTCAAGGTGGCTAAAAAGGGGATGGTGCTTCAGAAACAGGAATAAGTAGGACACTGTTAATGGAACATATTTCAAAAAAGACTTGTTTTTGCAAAATCTTTAAATAGTTCAATCCCTTTTTTGAGAAAATCATTTAATACAAAAAAAAGAGAAACAAAGCATGGTGGGATTCCTTTCCTATTTTAAAAAAGTGTTTTTAGAATTTTTAAATCTAAAAACTTGCATGTACAAAATGCGGGAAAAATCCCCTTGAATTGTACAAAAGGGGGTAAGGAAAACTTGACCAGATGTAGTTATTCAGAGGCCCCTGGGGTAGGAGCCGGAGAGAGAAAAAAATACAGAGACAATTTCCTCCAGCACGTTGAGTAAAAAAGGAAAAAAGAATGCCCAGAAAAAAGGGGACCCGGGTGGAAAAGAGCGTTAAAAACCGTATTTCCCAAATGAAAACTCAAATTTGGGCCCCATATACAGAGGGGGAAGCGCTACCCCGGACAGGGGGCAGTATATGTCCAGTGAAAAATAAAAAAAGGGGTTGAAAAAATCCTTTTTCCCCCCAATTTTTAATTGGGGTCATGCAGATTTTTGGGGCTCTTTTGTGGCCCCCGGAAGGTATGTCTGTCCCCGTGAAATAAAAAAAGGTGGTTCAAAGACCCTTTTCCCGGACTTTTTAATTTGGTGGTCAGACAGGTTTAATGGTCTACGCGGTCCAGGACAGGTATAGTCAATGTCCCGTGAAACTAAAAAAGTTTTTGAAAGGGGCTCCCTTTTTTGGCACTTTTAATCTGGGGTTGCAGGTTTTTGGGGCTCATGCTTGGCCCCGGAAAGGTATAGTCAATGTCCCGTGAAACTAAAATGGTGGTTGAAAAAATCCTTTTTCGGCCATTTTAAACTGTGGGTCAGAAGGGTTTTAAAGGTCATACTGTGGTACAGGACAGGTATAGTCAAATTTTCCCGTTCAACTTAAAAATGGTGGTTGAAAGACTCCTTTTTCCGGCAATTTTTAAAAACTGGGGGTATGCAGGTTTGGGGCTCATGCTGAGTTCCCGGAAGGGATGTCCTGTCCCGTTCAAGTAAATGATGGTTCAAATCTACTGCCTTCTGGACTTTTTAAATTTTTGGGGCATCAGGTTTAAGGATCTGCGTGGTGCAAGACGGGATTTGAATGGTGTGTGGTTTTTTTCTGTGGCTTTTATAACCTAAGTGTGGTGCCTAAGATGTGCATGTATCCTTTGACTGTTTGGGGTGTTAAATTTGCTTCTCCAGCCCCGTTTGGGGGTAAGAATGAAAGGGGTTGTTGTCTCCCATAGACTTTTAAGGTATGATATAATTACCATCGACCTGCTTCTTGTCGTGATGGTCGACTATCGACCATCGACGATGTCGATGGCCAACGTAATCGCTCAACACTACTCTTTAGGAATAAGTGTTATGTAATAGTTAGCTCTGAATTTTTATACTGTTTGTCTTTTTTAGTTGATTTTAAAATGGATAATTAATATGACACCCAATGCCTAGCACAACTACACTGTTTAAATGATAGAGGACATCTGCTATTATTTTAGCATTAATGTAGGCTGGAGAAAAATAGCCGTCATTACAGCCAGATACAGCGTCATCAGGAAAGCACACAGAACCATGTATATGTAGAAAGAGGAAAAAACATCCTTTTCATAAGTAAAGCAATCTCAAAATCTTTGTGACGTCAAATAGTAGCTATACTGTAAGATCTCTGGAAGGCCAAAAATTTCACCAGCAAGCATCCTTTTTAGGCAAAGCGGACCCATGATATTGTCTTCATTTGGAGGAAATTAATATCAAGCTTTATTGTTGGATGGAGAAACCAAAGCTTTAATCCAGCAATCCATGTGTTCACATGCTTGCTTCCTGTCTCCTGAGGATTACTGTCCACCGGGAGATGAGAGGAAAGGAAGAGGAAGTCCAAATCACTTCATTTTGTTGCTGCTTTGATAAATCTTCATAGTCATAATCATTTTAATACAGATATGTGCAGCCTTGAGGGCAATGCAGAAGTCCTACTTATAGTAGATAAGCCCCAGATGGGAGCTGTGGTTTACTGCCTGATTGATTGTGGTACTGTGAATGTCAGGGGATTTCAGAAGATGTCGAAGCATAGAGTGACCACATTGATGCTGCTCAAATGGGACAGCAAAAAAATCCAGAGGCACTAATGTACTTACTGTACTTCTAGAGTCTTTACAAATGTCTCCTGCTGAATACAAGAATATCAGAAGAACGAGAAAGAGGATTTTTATTTTTACTACAGTGTGTTTAAAGGGAACCTATTTGCGGACGTAAATAAGTCCGTATTTACGTCTGCAAATACATGGATTTTCCATTGGTATCAATTCTAAGCTAATTGTTCATTATTTTAGCCTGATTTGGTGATGTATTTGCGGATGTAAATACGTCTGTAAATACGACCCGAACTAAGCCCTGGGAACATAGAAATCCTGCTTGGAGGACCACAGTTCCTAGCAAGACCTGTGCTGTGCTGACTCCTGCTGTATATACTAAATAGATTAAAAGGTGAAAGAAGCAAAAATATATCGTAAATGTTTGCTATTAACAAACACAAAACTTAACATCCGTATCTCATCATCATGGGCTTCATTAATGCAACATTAGTTTAATTTTCTCCGTATTTTTAAGACCTTTTAGAGCTGATATTTCTTTCTTTTGAGATCTTATATATATTTCCTATAATTTTAAATGATCAACTTTTTCAATACATTGAAATCGATTTTATACAACTTTGATATTTATCTTTATTCATTAATTAATTTTATAGACAACTCATTTTTATTAGTGTACTGTTGTAACTGTGCACATTTTGCCCCATTACAATAAGTTCTAGCTTCACTGCGCCTCCTCCGACTCAGGTAGACCATATTGAACTAGGTCTGCTTGTCGGAGCTGTAATGCGCCTCACTTTGCCGACCGGCATTCATACATGCGTCGGAGTATTTGAATCTTGTGCGTCTCCCCCCCAGAAGGCCCACAGCGCGCCCACAGCACGCCCACAGCACGCCCCTTCATGTTAGGCGCATTCCAAAATGACGAAGCTTGCGCCTAACATCGCATTTGAGCGTGCGACAGCAGAGTCGGCACAGTGAGGCGCAGTATACGCCTGAAAATCCGATCATACATGTTGCCCTTAGTGTTTTCTAGCTCCAAAATGTCAACTCAGGTTCTAAATGTTTTGCACCTAGTTTGCCGTCCTCCCATCATAAATGTGTAGAATCATATGGTTGTGGTTTGACACTCCTCAAGTACGCCCCCCAATCTCAGGTGCATTACAAGGTGCAGCAGGCACCCGATAATGCACCTACTGTAGTTTTGTAGTGCGCCTGATTATAAATCTAGAGAACGGGTACAAACATGTTACCTGTTATGTTAGAATAACTTTTTGAAACTTTTACCTATCCATGTGATTCAGAGATTGTTTTCTCGTGACACATTGTGATTTAAGTTAGTGAGAAATTTTGGTCCATACAATCCTTGTTTATTTGTGAAAAATATCAAAATATCGTGAAATTTGGAAAAATGTGTCACTTTCAAACCTAAAATTTCTGCGTGTAAGACAGAGTTCCACTCAAAAATACTCTAACTACCATCTACTATATGTCCACTGTAGGTTGGCCTCATTTCTTAAATGTATTTTTTTTACGACATTAGGGGGCTTAGAAATTTAGTAGTATTTTTTCACATTTCAAGAAAATTGGCAACATAGATTTTTTTAGGGACCAGTCCAGTTCTGACGTGACTTTCAGGGGCCTGCATGTTAGATACCCCCATAAATGACTCCATCTAAGAAATTACACCACTTAAAGTATTTAAAACAGTGTTTAGTGTTTTACAGATTTTCAATTGTTATCAATTATTCACTGGAACATGGTAGATGTGACCAGGTAAATGAAACTCAACATCGATTCCCCAAATTCTGCCGTTTTGAGAGATATCCCTTATGTGGCCTTAGTGCGCTATTTGGCTCAACCATAAGCCCCAAAATAGGAAGAGCACCTACATGACTTTGGGGTCTCATTTTCATTACAATTTTCTTAAGGTGCCATTCCAGGTTTGCGGACACACTGAAGTGCCCATACTTATTAAACACCCCTAAAAAGACCCGATATTGGAAACTACACATCTTACGGAATATATAAAGAGGTGTAGTGGGTATATCGACCCCACAGGTGTTTCACAATTTTTTTTGTGTTAGTCTGTGAAAATAAAAAAAAATGTTTTTTTCTAACAATCTGCAATTTTAGCTTAAGATGTTTAATTTTTACAAAGAATCCTGGAAAAAAATCATCATAAAGTTTGTTACGCAATTTCTTACAAATACCCTACATGTGAGTGTAAACTGCTGTTTGGACGCATGGCAGGGCGTACAAGGGAGGGAGAACTATTTGGCTTTTGGAAAGCAGATTTTGGTGGGTGCCATGGCGCATTTGCAAAGCCCCCAAAGTACCAGAATAGATGAAACCTTCCAGAAGTCACCCCATTTTGGATTCAGTACCCATCATGGATCTCATCTAGGGGTGTATTGTGCATTTTGGGCGCACAGGTGTTCCATAGTTTTTTAGCATTGGGCCATGAAAAAGCGAGGGGGGAGGCGAATGCAGGTCCACCAGTGTTTTTTGGGCTTCAATTTTATAGTGTTCACCATGTAGTGTAAATGACAGGATAACTTTACTATGAGGGTCGGTACGTTTACAATGATATAAATTATATATCTTTTTTATACTTTATTAGTTGTACACAATAGAAATGCATTTATTAAAAAATGTGTTTTTATGTCTCCATAGTCTGCCATAGCTTTTTTATTTTTCTGTATATAGAGCTGTATATGGGCTTGTTTTTACAGGATGAGTTGACATTTTTATTGGTACCATTATAGGGTGCATATAACAATTTTATCACTTTTTATTAAAGTTTTTGTGAGGCATTTTTAACAAAATACAACAATCCTGGTAGTGCTTTTTATTTATATTTTTTACAGCGGTCACCGTGCGATATAAATGACATGCTAGCTTTACTCAGCAGGTCAATACGATTACAAGGATACCCAAATTGTATATTCTTTTATGTTTTACTGCTTTTACACAATAAAAACACTTTTATTCAAAAAGGAAAACATGTTTTTGCATTGCCATAGTCTGAGAGCCATAACTTTTTTATTGTCATGTGTACGGAACTGTGTAGGGGCTTTTTGTGGGATGATTTGACATTTTTATTGGTATCATTTTTGGAGGGACAAGGCTTTTTGATCGCTTTTAAATCAGTTTTTTGGAAGGCAGGTTGAAGAAAATACTGCAATCCTAGTAGTTTTTTTTATTTTTTAACAGCGCTCACCATTCAGTATACGTGACAAGTTAGTTTTACTCTGTGGGTCAATATGATTACGGCATTGCCTAATATATATACTTTTTTATGTTGAAGCGCTTTGAAAAAGAAAAGTGTTTTTGTTGATCTTCAGATCACTGATACAATAGAGATCAGTACAGAGCAGACCTGGTTTCTATAGCAACTGTCAATCACCGTGCCTGGCAATGTCCACAATGCATTACCGGGTATAGTGACATCACAGACAGCCCGGAAGTGTTTATTACACTCCTGGGCTGTCAGGAACAGACACAGCAGTGGCGGTTGCCACTGGTGCACCAAGAAAAGGCACAAGGAGATCCCTCCTCCTGCCTTTGTCTTAGCTGCGGCGATCGTAATAGATTGCGGCAGCTAAGGGGTTACTCACCCGCGGCCAGAGCACACTCCAGCCACGGGTGATGTGGCATGAGGCCATCTGTAATATACAACTGGTCCCACAATGTGATCTTGCGAGCTCCACTTGTTAGCTCGCAAGATTGCCATGATGTACCCATATGTCAAAATGCGGGAACACCTTCTTGACCATGACATATGGGTTAATAGACATGTATCAAAAGTTCTGCTTGTGTACCTCTTTTATACCAGAGTAATTAGGACCCTAACTAGAAAAAAAATGTACAGCCCACATTCGTGTCCATAGTAATGGCTGCAATATATTAGATGTATGGACAAAACAGTAATGTGACCATCATACACAAGTTACGTGGCCCCTGGTATCAGGGGGGTAACTAGGTTCCATAGGGCCCTATAGTAAAATAAGAAGGGGCCTCAACACCATGTGATGGGAAACTCAAGCAGTAGTATAGTTAGCAGTAATTAAAGCTAAAAAAATAGTTCTGTATATCAGAAAGCCCAAGCAATAGTGAAAGGTAGCAGAAAACTCCTATTATCTACAAAATAAAACTATGTTGTGACTCTTGAGTGAGTCCCCACAAGCTCTGGGCACCAAAGCAACTGCTATGGCTGCTACTGCTATAGTTAGGCCCATTCCTGGTTTATTAAAGAACAGAACTTCTCCAGTATTACTACCTCCTGTACATGTCTCAAACTTAAGGTCTGCTGGCTGAATCTTAAGTGGTATGCAAGGGTTTAGACACAGTGAGCAGGTATGGACTAGGTCTGCATGCAGAAGGACCAGATCTTCAGTTTCCCCAGTGGATATGGTCGTTGCTTAGTAGAGGTGTTGGCGGCAATAGCACAAGGTATAGGCACCATCTTGGCGAGCGCCACCACAAAGCTCTGTTCAGCAACTTGCAGGCAGTGAAACAGCTCTGACAGCCCTAGCCAGACACCATAGCCACCTTCAAAGGTTTCACCAAAGGCCCTTTGAGGGCAACAAGGTTTCACCAAAGGCCCTTTGGGGGCAACGCTAATGCTAATGTGGCTCTCATTAAAAATACAGCTAACTTTATGTACAACATTGTATCACTTAGAGAGACAGCTGTTATACAACTAAATCAACAGAGTGAAGAACCATATTAATAAGAATTATTCCACCTTTATTCCTATTCATTTACCTCATAGATTACATGTAACCCTGTTACTAACTGAATGGCAGGAGGTCACATGACTGATACTATGTTTACTCCATGCGAGCCATTACTATGGACAGGAATGTGGTTTGCAGCATTTTTTTTTTTTTATTTCTAAATAGGGGCCAACCACAATAGTTTAAAGGAGGAACAGGAACAGAATTTTCAATACATGTTTATTAGAAAATGGTATAATTTCCTATTGTTTACATATTAGGTAAAGACATTATAAAGTGAACAACCTCTTCAATTTTCCAAATGTGTTGAATATTGATCTGATATATGAAAAATAATCACCTTATAATGTGTTTAATACATACTGTAGAATCCATCGTTACTAGCTGAAAACATGTAGGCAGACATGTCGAACTAAAGTTTCCCACCAGAGGAATTTGTAAGGGCCTATGTTCTATCTATAAAGAATATGTGCAAGACCAGTTTAACACCTTGCTGGCCACTTTTTGACTATAAATGTCCAGGCAGTGGTCATTTATTGATGATCACTGTATCTACAGCCTCCCAGCTTTCTGCTTCCCAGCGTCGGCAGTCACATGACCGCTGTGGCTTGGTAGTTACAGATGCTGATGGATCTTAACAGACCCAGATCAGCACTGTAATAAGCACAGGGTTTTTTTTTTCCTCGGGATTTCCACTGCAATTAGGACTAATATACTAGCCCCAGGGTGGATCAAAAATTAAATAAATAAGTGATGCAAAAATACTCCCCAAAGGTCTTTTTCTGACCTTATGGGGGGCACAGTATGTGAATTAAAGTAAGAATAAAAATGTACACACTAAAATATTGTTAAAAAATACATTTACAGCCCATACTGCAACTTTTAGCCCTGCCCTCCGACATTTCTAAAATGTTACATTACTTATGTATAAATGTCCTTGATGGAAAAATGACTCAGTTGCTAAACTTATTTTATCATCACTTTTGTGTTAAAAAAAAGTAATTTAAAAATATGAAAAACAGATTTTTTTCTTACTGCTTTTCCTCATTATAAAAAAAAATCTGTGAAAAATATATAAAATGAAAGCCGAACTTATCACAGAAAAAAGTGAAAAAAATTAGTAGAATAACCAAGCATGAAAAAGCATTATAGCATTTAAACCTGCATGTACTAAGAAAAAGTGCCTGGTCAGGACGGAGGTTAAAGAGCCTGGTCAGGAACTGTTTAAGTACTTTTTGTAAGTCGATCTTAAAATACTCTGTAGGGTTTAATATGATACCTGGTAATCAGTTCTAATGATAGCTCCAAATAAAGTTGTCTATTGTTAGAACTTTGGGGACCTGAAATATTAAGGACGACATGTCTGAAAATTGGCGCTGCCACGGCAGTTATTAGGTGCATTTAATCAATAAAGTGCGCCTGAAAGTACGATCCTTTCAAAAATCTGGCGTCTGGTATATTTTGCATAGTAAACTTAATGCACCTAAAAACGTAATTGAGGTGCATAGCTTATCATTGCTAGTGTATTTAAAGCGCCTGTCGAGGCGCTTTGCATTACAGAGGCGCATAACGTATCATTACTAGTGTATGTAATGCGTCTATCAAGTTTTCTGCTTGTACTGTAAAGAAAGATGACAGACAAACGAAGCGCAAGAACCTCGTGCAGTTAAAACTTCAAATAAGTGTAATAAAAAGATAAAAAGGCACTTCTCCACCTATTTTTAAATTGTGCAATGTAAAAAGGGACAACTCATCTTTAAGTAACGTGTATAAAACAGATCCCCAGGATCTAAGCCGAGCTGCCTCTTGCTAGATGCACTGTGCTCCTCCACAGGAACCTTTTCGGTGAGCTCTGGTGCAGAATAGTTGAATAAACAAACTGGTAGCAAGTCACTGGAAGCGCTCAAGTCAGTAAGATTTAAAAGCTGAATAGCTAAATGAAAGACACTTGGTACCTGACCGATAATAGTGTCTATGTTAATAAATGTTTTAAAACACTATTATCGGTCAGGTACCAAGTGTCTTTCATTTAGCTATTCAGCTTTTAAATCTTACTGCCTTGAGCGCTTCCAGTGACTTGCTACCAGTTTGTTTATTCAACTAATGCGTCTATCAAGGTGCATTGCGTTACGGAGGTGCATAAAGTATTATTACTAGTGTATGTAATGCGCCTCGATAGGCACATTGGGTTATGGAAGCGCACAGCGTATCATTGCTGCTTTATTTAATATGACTTTTAATGTGCCTAGTTTTGGTATATTACAGTTCATTTATATCGAGAATATGGCGTCTAAAGTTTTTTGGTGCAAAATACACCAATGGCGCATTCGTATTGGGACATGTCGCCCTAAGTGTACATTATTGTTTCAGAGCCAGGGCACACCGGAGGATCCTCTGGTATTCTGGTGGTATTCACTGATTAGCAAAGGGCTGTCTTCTCCGATGGGTCTCATTTTCTACATCATCAAATGGATAAATATTAACCTGTCAGGCAACTTATTTCAGAGACCACCCTGCAACCCTTCCCAAAAGAACACAGCCAGTGGTGACAACATTATGATCTGGGCAATGTTTTTATGATGATCTTTAGCTGACTAATTCATTCATGTGGAAGGCTCTGTCAATCGATTTCAATCCACCCTTGCAGATCACCTACAACCATACACACTTCCCCACCCTTGGGCAAGACAATGCAACATGTCATATGGATAGAAATGACCAAAACTTCCAAGTACTACAATGGCCCCTAATTCTCCAGCTAAGCAGCTGTTGGATGGAGAGCAATCGGCATGGCTCCAGATACCTGTGACATTTTACTAGGGTCTTATTGAGTCACTGACAGCCCATTCTGCTGCTGTCGGTATTTAACAGGGAGGTTACTCTGGATATTAACTGGTGGTCATAATGTGATACAGCTGTGTAATTTATATACCTACATCTAGAGCCATTAACGATATGAATTATACCAGCTCTTGGTCTAGTATATATATAATTGTATTTTGTTTCTATTATTATTAGAGATGGGTGAATCTATTCTAACAAAGTAGAATTCATTTAGAATTTTAGGGAAAAATTGATTCTGCACAAAGGCGAAGTTCATGGTGATTCGCGGGAACGAATCGTCTTTTTTTTCTAAAATAGCCGCGAGCACATGGCGTGACATGGGGCAGAGAACTATGGAAGGAAGAAATGAACACCCTCAAATGCCATTGATAGACATGAATATAATATATGTATTACTTACCTGCTTCTCTGTCCCCACGCGGTGGTCAGAAAATTGGGAGGTCCCCCGCTAGCTTCCCTGGAGCCCATAGCACAACCATATATTAGACCCAATAGTTTAATAACTATAAATCTTCCTTTATTCCATATATAGTATATACGCCAACATATTTCAATTTTCAGCTTTGTATTAAAACAAAAGTTACAGCAGTAACAATCGTTACGATGGTTCACAAACAAAGGTAAATACCTTAACAGAGCGCTCTGCGGCGTTTCATTAGATCGGCTAGTAGCTTTGGACAGACCCTACTGGTTTCCTAATGCTGTTTCACACCCTCCACTATACTCTATGAAGTGGGCACTATGTTTGGATTACCCCTTCTTTTAATCTGTCAGAAGAAATGAATGGACAAACAACCAATTGAAGCCGTAAAGCCAGTATGACATGCCTTTTTTGCATCAGATTGTCTGAAGATTATGTAGTCCAAATAGCACGGAGTGGATACAGAACACAGAATACCATGCAAAGAATCTATTTACTGGTCATCCAGTTTTGGATCAACTCCTGATTGTTTTTTGCTTTAAGCAATACTGATAGAGATTATTGAATGAATGAAAGCGGCACACTGACGAGGATGGCTAAAATGATCATGATGTCAACGCAAAAGTTACTAGCGAACCCTCTCCCTCTCCAACTCCACTCTTTCGGTGGGGGGGGTTTTCTACAGTATTCACGTTTAACAAACAGTCTGTCACTAAAACAGTGGAATTCATCTATGACGTGTAAAAGAGGCGCTCTTAGACGCTATTGTAGGGTCTTGGCCCTTATCTCGGTTCTTTCCAGCTGGCGCTGACATTACCTTGTCCGGCTGCGCTCCCACTTCAGCTATTTGGTCAGTTTTGCCCCTGTAAGTTGCCAGGGAATCTGCGTGTCATACTAAAACACAGCATTGTATGAAGACCAAACCACGCCCCTTATGTATATTTGAGCATGGCACAATGTTCTACAACAGCATACAGGCTCTCTGCAGCCAGGAAATAGCTGTTTTTTTAACGCAATTCGTCGCGAATAAATTCGGGTCAAAACGATTTTTTGCTAAAATTTGGCGAATCTGGCGAACCGAATTTTTGAGAAATTCGCCCATCTCTAATTATTATCTTTACATCACAATTATGAAACATATTGCAGATATGAGCTGGTAAAGGTTATAGGTAGTGTATGTTCCATGACAGAAAGCTTCCTCTGACACACGTAATGAATTGCTCAATTGTATTAAAAGTAAAGGACAGAGGTAATGTTGTCATTTACTTGCATTCTTGCTTTGTGGTTCCGGAAGGGATCCTAGACATGTCTAATTCAAGTAAATGCACTATTAATACTGGATATATTCAAATTCCTGTATAGGCCACAGGAAGTTCAGCATTAAAGTTAGGCCAGTCCTTTATCTATTTTTGGTCATCCAGCAATGAGGTTTAAATCTGACAAATGTGTTTCTTGTCTCCCTTTGGTGCATCACTTTTTACAACACTGGAACTGCATAATAAGCTCTGTTCACACTATCAAGACATTTATTTCTGACAGATCCCTGATGGATCCATTTTTAAGGGATCAAAACAGGAGCTCAACAGATCATGTGATCATGAGGCCTTTCAGGGTTAAATAAAAATAAACTTTATGTTAGATGGTTTAGTATGGTAGTAATTAAACTGCTTTAGCTAAGAGAGAAAAATGAATACAGAACATATTTTGATGACTGTGATCCAAAATTCAACATTGCACGTTGTAAGGACCGCAAGTAGTGTATCCACTCATTCACCGCAAGATATGGTGTAAGCCGCACCAAGGAGGGGAGTCTAAGGGCGACTTTTATGATTAATGGTGCTTAAACACCATTTTCGTGCGAATATTAAAAGTGTAGAATGCACCTTATTTATGAACCCGGTCTACTACGGGTCATAAATCAGGTGCATGACCCTGAGCAACACTGAGGCTTGCTCTGCGCCTTGAAGACCCCTTCCGCCTCCCCTCCTTTACATCACCCATGGCCAACATTCCCCAATAAACACACGGACCACCAACTGGAATGAAATGGCCACAGAAGCCGTTTTATTGACAAAAATACAAACATAACATTTCTTTACTTTAAAATATATATAAATACTTTCTCTTAAGTACTATACTCGACCCTAACCCCATCTTATAAAACTCAACCCCATTGGTAAACCAACACCGAAGTGCAACAAACCACTGGGCAGAGGTCCTTGGAGCTGAGCGACCTGGAGACCAAATCCCCAAAGGGACAAACCATCCTACCCCCACTGACTCGGGGGTCCAAAAGCCATACTAGATGGCTCACACAATTCGCTCTTCCAGGTATACCAAGCCTGAAAAGAGCCCACCTTCGCCAGCCGGGTCCACATTCTCCAAAACCCTATAGAAGTCATATCCCAAATGACTCCCCCCCCCAAAATCCCTACCACCTCCAAGAACCACTGCTGCCATCGGCTACCATGACAACCTGCAAACTCCATCAAGCCTCCTCCGACAACAACGCTACCATCGGGCGGGTGGGCGGGACTGCTGCCTCATGCCACGCCAATGCTTTCGCGGGCGGAAGTGACAGTCCAAGGACCTCGCGTCACTTCCGCACCACCTCCGACACGCCTCCATGGCTGCCCCGAGCGACGGGACCAGCCCATCTTGCCGGGTCATGCTGCGCCTCCCCTATGGGGCCGGGAGGGGGGCAGTCCGGCTCGCTTCTTTCTAGCACATAAACGTCAATTCTGTTCCAGAAGTAATGTGCCTGGAATTGCCATACCGGAGCTATAATATAAATCTAAGTAAGCATCGTACGCTGAGTGCGCCTCACTCCCACAGGTTCCCCCGAATGCCGCACATTACAAAGTGCCACATGCGGGCACTCGTAATGCACCAGATTATTGCCGTTGGGGGAAATAAAACTATTGGAATGCGGCGCCAAGATAAAAAGAGCGCCAAGACTTCTGGCCACAGCCCCGTTCATTTATGTTCAAATATGTCAGACAAATAGTCAGTCCACATGTTATGATTTTCTGGTTGGATTTTCAGATAGTTTGCGAATTTGCAAACCATCTGAAAACTGTCCAGAAACCGTACCCATAGACTTTAATAGAAAATCCGTTCAATAGTCTACACTGAACGACTTTTCAGCTGGACAGCTTTTCAGCCACTGGCATTCCGAAGTGCATTGACAATGCCTCTGATTGCTGAAAGAGACATATGCATTACGGTGGCTAACAGGAAGTCAAACTCTATATGAATTCCTGAGACTGATTTTGAATCCCATATAGAAATGCATAGAGATTAAGTTTTGGGTCACACTGCAAATGCAGGTCACATGACCCAGTTGTAGCAATTAGAAATCCTATATTTATTTGCAGGTAAGTAAAAAATACGGCAATTGCAGTACTAGTGTTGAGAGCATTACGTTGGCCATCCGACATCGTGTCTAATGGTTCATAGTCGACCATCATCGACAAGAATAGTCGATGGTCGATTGATAGATTAATGATACTAGAGCTATTAAAGGTCTATGGAAGCAACCCACACCATTCATTCTTGACAACCCAACATGGCTGGCGAAGCGGGAAGTTAACATCCACAACAGTCAAATGATCCGTGGCTACATCTTAGGCAACCCGACTTAGGGGAGGGTTATAAAAAAGCCGACAGAAAATAGACTCCCACACTCACCATTCACTATCCCTTGTCTTGCCCACAGCAGACCCTTAAAACTTCATGAACCCACTAAATTAAACAACAGTGCCCATGAAAGGCAGTAATGATTTGAACCATCATTTACTTGACCTGGACATTGAATTATCCCAGTCCTGGAACCGCAGCAATAGAGCCCCAAACCTGCATGAACCCCCCCAGTATTAAAAAGTGCCGGAAAAAGGATCTTTCAACCACCATTTTAGTTGAACTGGACATTGACTATACCTGTCATGGGCACAGCATAGCCCCAAACCTGCATGACCCCTAGATTAAAAGTGCCGTAAAAAGGTAGTGCTATTCAGACCACCATTTAGTTTCACTGGAACATTGGTACTATACCATTCCTTGCCCACAGCATTAGCCCCAAACCTGCATGACCCCCAGATTAAAAAGTGCCGAAATAAGGATCTTTCAAACTACCATTTTAAGTTTCACTGGACATAAATATACCTGCCTGGACCGCAGTAGGAACATTAAACACTGTCTGACCACCAAATTAAAAATTGTCCCCAGGAAAAAGATCTTTCAACCACCATTTTGGTTTCACTGGACATTATACTGTCCCCCTTTCCTTGTGTAACGCTATAGCTCCTCCGTATGAGTGCGACCAATTGAGAGCGTCACTTGGAAATACTGGTGGTCTAACACTCCTGTTCCCACCCAGGTGCCCTTTTTCATTGCATTCTTTTTCTCATTTTACTCAACGTCAGGAGAGAATTGTCTTCTTTACTTTGTTCTCCTGTCCGTCCGCTCCATACGCCATGTCCTCTGAATATAACCTACATCTGGTCAAGTTTCCCTGTCCTCCCTTGACAATTCAGAGGAATTTTTTTTACCAGCTATTTTGTACATGCAAGAAGTTTTTTATTAGTTTAAAATTCTAGAAAACACATTTTTAAAAATAGGATGGAATCCCCCATGTCTTTTTTCTCTTTTTTAATTGTATTAAATGGGTTTGTCTCAATAAAGGGATTGATAGCTATGTTAAATCTTGCAAAAACAAGTCATTATTGCAATTATGTGTCCCATTAACAGTGATCCTACTTAATATCCTGTATCTGACAACACCATCACCCCTTGAGCTACACTTGACATTGTGAAGAACATATAGTATCAGTTAAGAAACAACATATTTTTATAATGAGGAACGCTGTAGTATAGCTGCATGTCACAAGCAAAATCCCCCCAAAAATTCAAAGCATGACCCCTGAGCACTTTGGACAATTGTGAAGACAAATGTCTGTATAAAACAACATTTTTTATAATAAGACCCTGTAGTATAGCTGCCAATTTCACAGCAAAAATGCCCCCAAAAATTAAAGCATGACCCTTGAGCCACTTTGACAAATTGTGAAAGAACAAATGTTCTGTTAGAAACAACAGTTTTTTTCTTATAATTGACCTTTAAGTATTGCTGCAATTCAAAGCAGCATGACATAAAAAAATTATAAAAATAGACTTCACAGCCACTGTACAAAATTGTGAGGGGAAATGGCACTATAGAAGCCCAACATATTCTTCCAAAGGACCAGTGATTTATTGCTGTAACTCACAGCAAAATTACCCCAAAAAAATTATAAAATATCGACTCACAGCCAACCGTATTTTTAAAAAATTGTGAGAGGGAAGAAAAAGCCACTTAAAAGCCATATTTCTGTTTCCAAAGGACCATAATTACAGCTGTATCAAAATAGCTGTAACTCTACAGCAACATGACCTCAAAACCATTGACAATGCGAAAAACTTCTAAGATAAAGTGGAAGTAAATGGAATACGTGTTGTCATGAACCTTGCTGTACTTTTACAGTTCTCCTCACAGCAAAAACCAGCAAAAATGAACTGTTGGGAAAAGAGAATAAAATTCAGTAAGAAAGATCCTTTTTAAAAAAAGTTTATCAAGAGGACCATTTTCTGTTTGAAGCGGAAGTGAAGTAGACCGCAACTAGACGGTGAACCTTTGGCAATTGGAGGGCCGACAACATCATCATAGATCCATGCCTGATTCATCTTGATAAAGATCAAACGTCCACATTATCTGGGAAAGCAGCCGATGTGTTGTCTTAATGACTCCACCGTCTTGACTGAAGGGTTCCGCATCAATATACTCTGCTGCTGGGCAGAACACACCTCTATGGCGGTGGCGAGCGAGCTCGGGCCGATTCGACCATTTTGGATACCCAGAAGTACTATTGGTCCGAACACAGAACAAAAACATCGGTGTTGAGAACTCCGATAGTCTTGCACCAGGACTTAAGTCTGGCACTGTTGTTTGGATGTGTGCCTGCAATGCAGTGCGTTTTGTGAGGTGGTAAAATAAGATTGCCAGAGGTCACCCATTAGCCTTCTGCCACCTTGCCTAGCTGCTGCTGCACGAGATACGCTACTTGCACGCTACAGCTGTCCACGTCGCTGATGTTGTATACCACCCAAGACATTTGGAGAACGTGAAGCAGACGCAAACAGATTTCTTCTGTTGATCAATCACAAGGTCTCCATTCCTCATTTTACGCTCTATTTGGTGGTGAAAGGAAAGTGCTGAGTTTTTTTTGTAACCGGGGATCCCGAAGGGTGGCCACCCAGTAACTGTTGTTCATATGGATGCCTTAATCGTAGATACATGTTGGTAGAAATGAGCATCCAACACTCATGTGAAGATGAGCCTTGATTTCCCAACCTCTGGGTTCGGGCAGCTACAAACTGATCTTCCTCATCTTCCTCCTCCGCCTCAAATTCGCTTGCCAACCTCTTTATGAAGGCAAGACGGTCGGTAACACGTGATCTAGGAATACCTCCTCCCCTCCATCCCCTTCCTCCGCACCGCTTTCAACACAGCCTACTAAGCCTGAGTATGATCCACCCTGAGAGCTGATGCGCCACCTTGTCACTACCCTGGACTCCGAACCACTGCCTAATGTAAGACCGATAACTTGTGAAAACTGTCGGGCCCTTGTGGATTTGACCGGAGAGAAAGGCTCCGTGTCCGCATCTGTCCCTCCGTCTCCTCCTCCGTCGTGGCGGACCTGTTATGTTTCAGAGGTCCCATACGATGCGTTCCAGAACATATCAAAGACACCACAATGCTCATGCTGACAAGGCAATTGTCCACAACTGACCATTTTGGTGGCTTCTTCAAAACAGGCAAGATAGTGGCAATGCTTCTTTCATTCACCTGCCTTCCACTCTCGGTGGCTCACACTCCCAAATGGTCCGCACCAGCTGCTTGTCAGGCCATGTGTCACTTCGTAACTGTGGAGAGGTAATGAGCATTGCGCTGCTGCCACAATCGCTGGAGCATGTGGAGGTGGAGATTCTCAGCGTGTTTGCCACCGTCAACAATGAGACGGTTGACGGGAGGCCGTAGCTGATTCTGCAACACAGTCACCAGGCGGGACGAAGCAGGTGCGAACGGCGGAAGGCTAACTTCGAGCCTTCCACAGCAGCAGTCCAGACCGGTGGACAGCTCTTTAATAGAAAATTTCTGGACGACAAGAATCATGTATCATGTGCCGCAGGTAAGGATGTGAAAATTATTCCAGCCTACCGATCTTAAGTGGCGGCCAGCAGATTTTACGCCCGTTATCCACACGCACCTTGCCTGGACACAAGAGGTTCTTGGCACCCAGCCCCCGCTCTGTCTCGTTGCGGAGAGCCGTCCACAGCCCCTGACCTGTGTGGGACGGTCTCCAAGACAGATTAATTTCAACACGGCCTGGTTTCTCTGGCACTTTGATGCCACCAGAGGACCTTGGGGGAAAGAGCCCTGCACTATCCCTCCAGTTTTGAAGAGCGTTGCGCCCCAGCCTGAGAGCCACCGTCACCCCCAGAGACATCCACCCAGCTCACCCAGTGAGCTGTCACAGAGATAAAGCAGCCTTGACCGTGCTTACTAGTCCATGTGTCGGTGGTCAGATGGACTTTTCCGGCCACAGATGCAGACAACGCGCTTGAAATTTTAGATGACACGTGGCTGGCCAGGGCAGAGATGGGCCTTTTTCTGGCAAAGAAATGCCTGCTCGCCATCTGGTATTGGGGCAGGGGAAGGGCCATGACGTGGCGGAACCCATCTGTGTCCACCAGACGAAAGGCAACATTTCCAAGGCCCAAAAACCTGGCAATGCCGACATTCAGGCTTTTGGCTTTGGGATGGTTTGGGTTAAAGTGTTTCTTTTTCTTCCAAACCGGAAACAGGGGCGGGGCTGCAGACTGGCCGCGTACCGTGCGGGTCATCAAACGGGCGGGAGGGAAAAGGGGTAGGAGGGGTCCTGGTGGTGCTGGGGACTCGGCACTGGAGGCTGTAGGGGAGGCTGATCCCTTCATGACTCTGAGAACAGGGGCAGTTTGGGAACCGGGTTTGGTTGCGAGACAGAGGGTGGACGGGGTTGGAGGCCTACTCGGTCTGGCCTTTTTTGGCCCAAAGTGTTGCCTCCTTTTTCAACTCATGCATTTCGATTGACTAAATGTTGGTGGGGGTTTAAAACCACCAAAGGGTTCTTCCCTCTACTTATGCGTTTACGGCAAAGGCAGATATGCACGCGGGGTGAATAAAGGGTCCAAAAAAGGGGCCTAGGCTTGAAAAATCCTGGACCTTTTTGAAGGCATAAGCGGGGGGGGTTTGCGCTGACCGGCGGGCCGGAATCAAATCACGGATTTCTGCGCCCCCCCCCCCTCCCCCTTTTTGAGGCGGAACCCGTACTGACCCCGCCCCCTCACCCCCGGATAACCCCTCGCAAAGAAAATTTCTGCTAAAAAAGACCACTTTGGATCCGAAATGTCGTCATCACATCACACAAGAGACTTCGTCGTCCTGACATTCGCATCCAGGAGCTGCGGGGCTACAAGCCAGGGACTGCAAGGCGTTGCGGACCCCCCGGGGATTTTTGCCGTTGACCGCTTCCTTCTCCTCCTCTAGGCATCATAACGGGGCGTCGAGCAAAAAAATCATCCTCTTTGGCCCCTCTTGATTTTTTAAAACACCCTTCTGACCCCAAACCCTTTTTGTCATCAAAGAGTCTTCAAAAAGGGATTATCCACAGGGTTTTGGGTACCATTACATTTTGGCTGCTTCTGTTGGGGGATCTGATATGCGATACGACTTTGTGGCCGTGACTAAGACAGAGTAAGACGCGGGATGCGGTTGAAATTAACCACGAAGGACAGTTTGGGGCGACGCTGTTTTACTGAATTCACACCCTCCCCCACATGACAGGCCGAGGGGTCCTGCAACGAAAAACCCGCGGGCATGGTGTTTCGCCAGCATGGAGGACACTTCTCTCGTACCTCTACCTCCATGTCCTACCCCCCTCTTTGCTTGCTTACCACCTGAATTTCGCTCCATGTTCAGAAATATAAAAAATTTGAGAAGGCATGGAATAGTTTTGGAAAGTCTCTTATTAAAAGACGGCAAATCACAGCTATTCTGAAATCCTTCAAATCAAAACAAAATTGCTGGATTCAAATTTAACTGCAAAGTAGATCTATCAACAAAGCTGGCATGCGCCAAAGTGAAAAAACACGTATCTGTAATGTATTCGGATAATAAAAGGTATTTTTTTGCACCTATCAATTCACCTGTGGTGACTACAAAATTGCTGTATTCACATTTAAGAGCAAGGTGCCTCAATGAACAAAGCTGTAGTGCGCCAAAGTGAAAAAACACGTATCTGTAATGTATTCGGATAATAAAAGGTATTTTTTGGCACCTATCAATTCACCTGTGGTAACTACACAATTGCTGGATTCAAATTTAACAGCAAGGTGGCTCTATCAACAAATCTGGACTGGGCAAAAGTGCAAAAAACACGTATCTGTAATGTATTCGGATAATAAAAGGTATTTTTTGGCACCTATCAATTCACCTGTGGTGACTACAAAATTGCTGTATTCACATTTAAGTGCAAGGTGCCTCAATGAACAAAGCTGTAGTGCGCCAAAGTGAAAAAAAACGTATCTGTAATGTATTCGGATAATAAAAGGTATTTTTGGCACCTTTCAATTCACCTGTGGTGACTACAAAATTGCTGTATTCACATTTAAGTGCAAGGTGCCTCAATGAACAAAGCTGTAGTGGGCCAAAGTGAAAAAACACGTATCTGTAATGTATTCGGATAATTGGAGTGCTCATTTAAAATTAAAGAAGTTGTGCAGTTCCAAAAAAATAACAATATTATGCTCTGGTTTTAGTGCTGCATCTCTCCGGTCTTCTGTTTCTTCTTCTTCTTCTTCTTCTAACATCACCACTGCAGTCGCTGATTGGCTGCAGCAATTGCATGCCATTAATTTACATCACCGTTCAGAAGTGAAAAGCTCTGAATGGTGATCTAAGTAGAGGCATGTGACTGCTGCAGCCAATTAGTAATTGCAGCGGTATTGTCCCCTTTCAGAAGGGGAAAACAAAAGACCGGAGAGAGCTGGGGAACGATGGAAGGTGAGAATAGGCTGGGTTTCTGTATTTTTCATTGCAGCCACAGACGCATAATATTTAGGACGACATGTATGAAGGAAGGAGCGTCAAAGTGCATAGTTGAGTCTCCTTTTCAGTGTGTAATGTGCCTGATGTATGAAAGTGATTTTTGTGCGTTCATACATAGAGTCTAAAGTTCGACATGCCTCACCTTTGTGTTAGGCGCATTAGGAACTTAGGCGCATTAGTAATGCACCAAACATGTATAAAGGCTATAGATAGGCTGGAAAAGATCCTGCTTGGAGGACCACGGGTCCCAGCAATACCTATGCTATGCTGGTTCTTGCTGTATGTAGAATAAAGGGTGAGAGCAGCAAAAATAAATTTCAAATTTAATGTAGTCAAAATTTTAAACATAAAAATCTGAACAACATAATCAGTGGGTTATTTAATGTAAAATTAGTTTAAGATTCTATGAATTTTAAAAACATTTTATGAGTTATTTCTATATTTTGGGGACATAATGGGCGACATGTATGAATCTCGCCACGTCGGGGCGCACCTTTCCGCTGATTTTCCGGCGAAATCAGCGCCTGATTTATGTCGGCGCCGGGGCGCGCTAATACATTCCATGTAAAGTCCGCTGCGCCTCGCCACTGTTTGAGGCGCAGTGCGGGGACATGGGCGCAGTGCGGGGACATGGGTGCTGTGCGGGACTGCGCCTCACATGTATTCCGATTCGAGACAGGCTGGAAAACAGCGAGAAATCATTAAAGATGTCCGTGCGGAGTATGAATAAAAAAATCGCCTTTATAAAGGCGGAAAACATTCTCAGAAAAGAGCTCAAACCTCAAAAATAAAAAATAATAAAATAAAAATCACTTTCCAAAAATCTAGAACGGCGCAATATCAAGAATTAGGATATTGGAAATTGCCAGGAAATACAGTAATTCAAATTCTGAAAGCTATTCTCATTGGTCGGCAGAAACCGGCCAATCAGAATAGGAGCGACAGTGAACCATTAAAACCTATGGAGAAGTATGGACCAATCAAAATCAAAGGCGGGACAGTTCAAATTACAGTAAAAATGCAGAAAAGAACTGATTGGTTGAGCTAGCAGGGGCTTGGCTATCTCGGCCAATCAGAATAGGAGTGACAGGGACCCATTAAAGCCTATGGAGAAGTTTGAACCAATCAAAATCAAAGGCGGGACAGTTGAAAAGACAATGCAGAATAAAATAAAAATAAAATAAAAATGCAGAAAAGAGCTGATTGGTTGAACTAGCGGGGCTTGGCTATCCCAGCCAATCAGAGCGCGAGCTACTTCTCCCATTGTAGTCTATGGAGAGATCGGCGCAATGAACTCTCGGCTCTCAGCGCCGTGTGGCATGGAGTATGAATAAAAAAAATCCGTTTTATTAAGTGTAAAATATTCTCTGAAAAAGAGCTGAAACATTCTATAAACATAAATCAATTCTATCCCGAACAACGCGTTTGTCGCCGAGACCGGCGCTACATCGGGAATTGCAACAGAAAGAATTGCCTGCAAATACAGTAATTCAAAATCAGTACGCTATTCTGATTGGTCGGCATAAACCAGCCAATCAGAATAGGAGCGACAAAGACCCATTATATTCTATGTAGGAGAATTGACCAATCAGAATAGGAGCGACAAAGACCCATTATAAGCTATGGAGGAGAATTGACCAATCAGAATAGGAGCGACAAAGACCCATTATATCCTATGGAGAAGTTTTGACCAATCAAAACCAAAGGCGGGACAGTTCAAAATACAGTAAAAATGCAGAAAAGAGCTGATTGGCTGAGCTAGCGGGGGCTTGGCTATCCCAGCCAATCAGAGCACGAGCTACTTCTCCCATTGTAGTCTATGGAGAGATCGGCGCAATGCAATCTCGGCGCTCAGCGCCGTGCGGCATGGAGTATGATTAAAAAACTAATTTTTATTAAGTGTAAATCATTATCAGATAAAGCGCTGAAGCCTTCTCTAAAAATCAATCAGTTAAATCGCTAACAACGCGTTTGTCGCCGAGACTGGCGCTACATAAGGAATTGCAATATAGAGAATTGCCGGGAAATACAGTAATTCAAATTGTTTAAGCTCTTCTGATTGGTCGGCATAAACCAGCCAATCAGAACATGAGCGACAGTGGCCCATTCTAACCTATGGAGGAGTATTGACCAATCAGAATAGGAGCGACAGGGACCCATTCTAACCTATGGAGAAATATTGACCAATCATATTCAAAGGCGGGACAGTTCAAAATACAGTAAAAAGGCAGAAAAGAGCTGATTGGTTGAAGCGGCGGGGGCTCGTCCAGCTTAGCCAATCAGAGCGCGAGCTACTTTCTCATAGAGTTCTATGGGAAAAGAAATGAAGAGAGAGATTTGTTTGTGATTGGCTAAGTTAAAAGAGGCGCGGTTATTTGACCAATGGGAGAGCGAGCGATGCTCCTATAGGTTTTCTAATGCAATCTGAAATAAAACTGTACATGGCCGAAATCAAATGATAATACTGCCGAAGTTGTCCCGATGTGTATATAAAATGAATAATAATATGGGGATAAATAAAAAAAAATTAATTCAATAAAATCAGGTTTATTTCTTTATTTTCATTAGCCAAGGATCAATAGTATGGTGTAACGAAACAAATAAAAGAAATAAACAGGGATTTTATTGATTTAATTATATTTTTTTTCTTTACCCCCATATTATTATTCATTTTATATACACATCGGGACAAGTTCTGTAGTCTTATCATTGGATGTCGGCCATGTACAGTTTTATTTCAGATTGCATTAGAAAACCCATAGGAGCGTCGCTCGCTCTCCCATTGGTCCAAATAACCGCGCCTCTTTTAACTTAGCCAATCACAGAGCTCGCTCTGAATTTCTTTTCCCCATAGAACTCTATGAGAAAGTAGCTCGCGCTCTGATTGGCTAAGCTGGACGAGCCCCGCCGCTTCAACCAATCAGCTCTTTTCTGCCTTTTTACTGTATTTTGAACTGTCCCGCCTTTGAATATGATTGGTCAATATTTCTCCATAGGTTAGAATGGCTCCCTGTCGCTCCTATTCTGATTGGTCAATTCTCCTCCATAGGTTAGAAAGGGCCACTGTCGCTCATGTTCTGATTTGCTGGTTTATGCCGACCAATCAGAAGAGCTTAAACAATTTGAATTACTGTATTTCCCGGCAATTCTCTTTATTGCAATTCCTTATGTAGCGCCGGTCTCGGCGACAAACGCGTTGTTAGGGATTTAACTGCTTTATTTTTATAGAAGGTTTCAGCGCTTTATCTGATAATGATTTACACTTAATAAAAATGATTTTTTTATTCATACTCCATGCCGCACGGCGCTGAGCGCCGAGATTGCATTGCGCCGTTCTCTCCATAGACTACAATGGGAGAAGTAGCTCGCTCTCTGATTGGCCGAGATAGCCAAGCCCCCGCTAGCTCAGCCAATCAGCTCTTTTCTGCATTTTTACTGTATTTTGAACTGTCCCGCCTTTGATTCTGATTGGTCAATAGTTCTCCATAGGTTTTAATGGTTCACTTTCGCTCCTATTCTGATTGGCCAGTTTCTGCCGACCAATTGAAATAGCTTTCAGAATTTGAATTACTGTATTTCCCGGCAATTTCCAATATCCTAATTCTTGATATTGCGCCGTTCTAGATTTTTGGAAAGTGATTTTTTTTTTTTTTTTTTTTTTTTTTTTGAGGTTTGAGCTCTTTCAGAGAATGTTTTCCACCTTTATAAAGGCGATTTTTTTGGAATCATACTCCTGTCGCACGGAGCTGAGCGCCGAGATTTCTGTTGCGATCTTCTGTATGCTTCCTCTCATGTTCCGTTCTTGCTTCACTTCGCCTCCGCCGGAGCATTTATACCAAAATAAACTAGGTCTGACTGTCGGAGCTGCAAAGCGCTGCAATGTGCCGCACTTTGCCGACTCGCGATCGTACATGCCTCGGAGTTTTCGAGCGTGCCGCGTCCCGCCCCGGAACGCCTACACTGCGCCCACACCACGCCCCTTGCCCGCCCCTTCATGCGGGGCGCAGCTGAAAGTGGCGAACGCTGCGCCTAACACCGCATCCCTGCGTCCGACAGGGGAATTCGGGCCGGGAGGCGCAGGTTACTCCAAAAAACAGGCGAAAAGCCCGATCATACATGTCGCCCTATATATTTTTATATTAATTTTATATGATCAAATTTTTCATTAAATTTAAATAATTAAATTTTATACAGTTTGATAATTATAATAAATTACTTTTTATTATTGTACTGGTGTAAGTTGAAAAATATTGGACATTTTTGCCCCTTACAGCAAACCCAACTTCACTTCGACTCCTTAGGCTCAGGCAGACCACATTGAAATAGGTCTGCCTGTTGAAGCAGTAATGCGCCTAGTTTTGCCGAACCACATTCATATATGTGTCTAATATTACGAGTGTTGTGTGACACGCCCCCAGAACACCCCTTCATATTAGGCGCATTTGAAAGTGTCGAGTCCTACGAACGACACATACGTTAAGTGCATTAGACATTGTAGCCGGCTCATTTAGGTGCATTGTACGCCAGAAAAAGGGTGAAAAACCCTTTCACACAAGTCGACCTTAGTTTTTTTATAAACTTGTTTTAATCCTTTAACCCCCCAAGCTTGAAAAGGCCTTAATGATCAGCTAAAATTTTTAGTTTTTGTCTCCCAGCGTTTCAACAGTCGGAACTTTTTTTATTTTCTAAGTGATGCAGTTATATGAGGACTTGCGTGGGAGAAGTTGTATTTTGGGGGGAAGTAGTCTAAGTTTATAAAAAATTGCGGCAAAATTTTTTATATTTATTTATTTGTTTTTATTTTTTAAACCATTCCCATTTCACACTAAATAACATGTTAGATGAATTCTACAGGTTATTATGGTCATGTAGATAACTAATATGTGTAACTTTTTGTGTAGTGTATGTAAAATACTTTTTTTATGAAATATTTATTTTAGTTAATTATTTATTTAATTGTTTTTTCCACTTTTTTATGCTTTTTTTTACGTCTCCAGATGTCGCATTAGAAAGACGACCTACACCGCCCACTGACTATAGTTAAGGTCGTTACGGGGTTAATAATCAATTTCTTGATGTGCACACTCCTTAACAAAACACAAAAGACAATGGTGCACATTTATTGCTGCTGTCTGAAAGTCATATGGCCTAAGAATGCATCATTTGGGCTAGTTTATTTATTTTTTTATTTTTATCTGTTTCTGTCTGGTACAATGGCAATAATGGGCAACTTTAATTACCCAGACATTGACTGGGGTCACTGTTCTGCATCAAATGCAAAGGGGAGGAAGTTCCTCAATCTGTTACAGGATAATTTTATGGAGCAGTTTGTTGAGGATTCCACTAGAAGTGATGCTCTGTTGGATCTGGTAATTTCTAACAAAGAAGAACTTGTTGAAGTGGTCACTGTTTCTGAAAATCTTGGTAACAGTGACCACAGGCGGGAGGACAAAAAACATTTAATTTTAAAATGGCCAATTTCAACTTATTGAGAGCCACCATACAGGTCATATACTGGGAGCAGCTATTAGCAAATAGTGATGTAAAAGCCAATTGGGAGGGCTTTAAATATACTCTGGGGAAATTGATAGCAAAACAAGTATAGGCGATTAAAACTAAATCCAACATGGCTTCTACCTTCTGTAAAAAGGGCAATAAATAATAAAAAAGGGCATGGCATTTAAAAAAAATATAAGTCAGAGGATTCAGCATTAGCCTTTGAATAGAGATGGGCGAATTGATTCTAACGAAGTGGAATTCGTTTAGAATTTCAGGAAAACGTCGGTTCGGAACGAAATCGGCGTTTGGGGTACTTCGCGTGAACAAAGTGTGCTTTTGATTGATAAAATGGCTGCGAGCACATGGCATTACATGGGGCAAAGAACTCTGGGAGGAAGAAGGGCATAGCCTTTTTTGACAAAATGCAGAGATGAAGCCAATCAGAGACCGGCCCGGGTTTCTGTGACGTCACCGCACTATATAAGTCCGGGCCGCCGACACTGGGACTCACACCCCTCTCATTGTACTGATTGGGAAGGTGCTGCCGCGGCTGCTTATGATGGCTGATACTAAAGAACAAATTTTTTTATACAGCGATTTTTGGGGGTGTCTCAGCTTGTTTTCAGAGACTGCTTCTCTTAACGTTCTAATTTCTAATTTTTTTGGGTATTGGATCTGAAATCCAGTGTGCGTCCACTGCAGCTGCATATACATTTTAATGCTATCTGCTCACCAGCACATTGAATATCCAAGGGTGAAACTAAGCCTGTTCCTGTTTGTATTCATTTAAAGAAACAGCGTTTTTTACAATACAAATACCACTTATTTTTTGGCTGCTCAATTCTTTTGTGCAATTTACATCCAGGGGTTAATTAAGCGTTGTTCTGCTGCTGTGGTGACTAAAATAAACCGTCTTTTTCACCTGCAAAAAAGTCATTTTTCCTGTAGCATAATTCACAAGCGAAGGTTAATTGCAAGTTTTCCTCTTGTTGTGTAGCGTAAAATACACGCCATTGTAACACACTACAAAGCTCGTAGTTTTTGGTTGCTCAATTCTTTTGTGCAATTTACATCCAGGAATTAATTAAGCGTTGTTCTTGCTGCTGTGTGACTAAAATAAACCGTCTTTTTCACCGGCAAAAAATGCATTTTTCCTGTAGCATAATTCACAAGCGCAGGTTAATTCCAAGTTTTCCTCTTGTTGTATAGTGTAAAATACCCACCATTGTAACACGCTACAAAGCTGGTAAGTTTTGGCTGCTAAATTCTTTTGCGCAATTTACATCCAGGGATTAATTAAGCGTTGTTCTGCTGCTGTGGTGACTAAAATAAACCGTCTTTTTCACCGTCAAAAAAGACATTTTTCCTGTAGCATAATTCACAAGCGAATGTTAATTACAAGATTTCCTCTTGTTGTGTAGCGTAAAATACACGCCATTGTAACACGCTACAAAGCTCGTAGTTTTTGGTTGCTCAATTCTTTTGCGCAATTTACATCCAGGAATTAATTAAGCGTTGTTCTGCTGCTGTGGTGACTAAAATAAACCATTTATTTCACCGCCAAAAAGTACATTTTTCCTGTAGCATAATTCACAAGCGAAGGTTAATTACAAGTTTTCCTCTTGTTGTGTAGTGTAAAATACACGCCATTGTAACACGCTTCAAAGCTGGTAAGTTTTGGCTGCTAAATTCTTTTGCGCAATTTACATCCAGGGATTAATTAAGCGTTGTTCTTGGGTGTGGGTGACTAAAATAAACCGTCTTTTTCACCGTCAAAAAAGACATTTTTCCTGTAGCATAATTCACAAGCGAATGTTAATTACAAGATTTCCTCTTGTTGTGTAGCGTAAAATACACGCCATTGTAACACGCTACAAAGCTCGTAGTTTTTGGTTGCTCAATTCTTTTGCGCAATTTACATCCAGGAATTAATTAAGCGTTGTTCTGCTGCTGTGGTGACTAAAATAAACCATTTATTTCACCGCCAAAAAGTACATTTTTCCTGTAGCATAATTCACAAGCGAAGGTTAATTACAAGTTTTCCCTCCTTGTTGTGTAGCGTAAAATACAACGCCCTTGTAACACGCTACAAAGCTGGTAAGTTTTGGCTGGGTAAATTCTTTGCGCAATTTACATCCAGGGATTAATTAAAGTTTTTTCTGCTGCTGTGGGTGACTAAAAAAAACCGTCTTTTTTACCGTCAAAAAAGACATTTGTCCTGTAGCATAATTCACAAGCGAATGTTAATTACAAGATTTCCTCTTGTTGTGTAGCGTAAAATACACGCCATTGTAACACGCTACAAAGCTCGTAGTTTTTGGTTGCTCAATTCTTTTGCGCAATTTACATCCAGGAATTAATTAAGCGTTGTTCTGCTGCTGTGGTGACTAAAATAAACCATTTATTTCACCGCCAAAAAGACAATTTTTTCCCGTAGCATAATTCACAAGCGAAGGTTAATTACAAGTTTTTCCTCTTGTTTGTAGTGTAAAATAACACGCCATTGTAACACGCTACAAAGTCGTCGTTTTTGGTTGCTCCAATTCTTTTGCGCAATTTAATCCAGGGGTTAATTAAGCGTTGTTCTGCTGCTGTGGTGACTAAAATAAAACCATTTATTTCACCGGCAAAAAAATACATTTTTCCTGTAGCATAATTTCACAACGAAGGTTTATTACAAGTTTTCCTTTTTTTGTGTAGTGTAAAATACACGCCATTGAAACCGCTACAAAGCCGTCGTTTTTGTTGCTCTTTTCTTTTGTGAAATTTTAACCCAGGGGTTTAAATTAACGTTGTTTCTGCTGTGGTGACTAAAAAAAAACCATTTATTTCACCGGCAAAAAAACATTTTTCCCTGAGCAAAATTCAAAAGGGAAAGGGTTTTAATTACAATTTCCTCTTGTTGTGTAGCAAAAATTTTACACCCATTGTAAACGCTACAAAAGTCGAGTTTTTGGTTGCTCAATTTTTTGGCAATTTAATCCAGGGGTTAATTAACGTTTTTCTGTGCTGTGGTGACTAAAATAAACATTTTTTTTCACAGGCAAAAAATAATTTTTCCTGTAGAAAAAATAGTTCACCAAGCGAAGGTTAATTAAAATTTTTTCCTCTTGTTTATAGTGTAAAATACACCCCAAATTGTAACCCCAAAAAAAAGCGGGAACTTTTTGGCTGCCAATTCTTTGCGAAATTTTACATCAAGGGTTAATAAGTATTTTTTGCGTTGTATCAGTAAAAGAAACTTTTTTTTTAAACCGCCACAGAAGAAATTCTGTAGATAATTATACCCAAAGGTTAAATAACCCTTTTGTGCTTTTATATTCATAAAAAACAGAGTTTTTAAACGCACATACAATAAAATTTTTCCTGCCCATTTGTGGGCGAAATTTTATATCCAAGGGTTACCCAAGCTTGTTACTGGGTTCATTTGGAGTCAAATAAGGGGTGTATTTATCTAACTTTTCTTCATCAAACAGTGTCTGTCTTTTAGAAAAAACATTTTTTCAGACAGAGAGGGGGCAGACTCTTCCCCTGCGAGTGGCAGTGGCACAAACATTCCGGAGGGGCCCCAAGGTCGCAGCCACAGAAAAGGGGACGCGCAGCAGGGTACTCGTGGGGCCAAAATGCCGCTGTTCTAGGGGCCCGTGTGTTGTTCAAAAACCCAAAAAGGTTCTTGATTAGTTGATAGGTCACCCCAAATTTCCCCCCATGACATTGACAACCCCAGCCAAGGTCGGTGGGAACGTCAGACAAAAAACTTTATTGGAGGGCTCGGGAGCGGGTCGGGGGC